>UELV01002943.1:0-13930 GCA_900490015.1 Megastigmus stigmatizans
ATATTAACTATTAACATATCTATTATTTGATACTAATATATAATACTTTTCTCTTAAATAAGAATAGTTTATTATTATATGCTATTATTATAGATACTAATATATACAAGAATTAACATTTCAAATAAATACGTATGTTAACTGTAACAATATCTTTCTCTCAGTGTACAAGATTTTAAAGTTTCTGCTAATATAATACACCTACGTTGTTATTAGGTTGTAACCGTATATACACGTGCTAGAAACATGTTCCTATTTATTATAGAAAAATTACACTCTTACATTCATTTTATATCTGAAGAACATACCTAAGAATATTTGATGATGTACAATGTATTACAACAGAAAGCTGTTTATGAATATATTCTAATTCATGTATATGCAGTTTCTCACGTATAACAAGTCCAATCTCAAAATTGTTTATTTTATTCAAAACGTGCTAGTGAAGTTTCATTATGTTTTATCGAGAATCAAAGAAAAAATTGTTATAATTTTTTACAATCCTTCGCTCGTAGAATGCTTTATCGAAGCTATCAACTAAAAACAATGTTGCATTTAACTAAAATTTCTGTAATTGCTAATATTTTCTATGTACACACATATTAGTTTATTATTAAGTATATAGAATGGAACAAGATGAAGTTAAAATATACGGAAAAACAATTCACACTTGTTTTAAGGACTCTTAATCATTCTACTTCAACTGAAATGAAATTAATGAAGGATACGGTGTTTCAGAAAATGACATAAAACTTGTAAAAGCTTCCAAAAGCAAATATGGATGATTATTTAAATCACTGGATGAATTAATTTTACATGACATTATGAATACTTCTCAACTTGAGAGTATATATGTTCAACTATTGTGACAAATAAAACAAAACAGTTTAAATTCACACAGTCTAACAGTCGGTATTGCACCGTCACTATAGGTAACGATATCATTAAGAAGGATGTTTTTAGATTTAGGATTTAGAACTTGCTTAGAATTTTCTTTTAATTATTCGCTTTATAATATTTTCACTCAAGTGAAACGTTGATTTCGATTTTGAATTTGAATTTGAATTTGCTCGCACATTGATTCTTAGATTGCAATTTGAATTCGTATTTTATAAGATTTTGATTTGATTTGGAGTTTGAAGAATTTGATTTCGATTTAGAGCTTGTATTTATCTCCAAATTTGATTTTGAATTTGACTTGGAGTTTTATTTAGAGTTTGATTTAGAGTTTAGTTTCGAAACCAAATTCGAGTCCGAATTTAATTTCGTTTCGTTCTATAAATCCATTTCAAAAATCGATTTTGACTGCTTTTGAAAATCCAAATTCTTTACAGAATTTGCTTTTCCTTTTGAACCCATTTCAGAGTCCGATTTTGACTGATGTTGAAAATCTAACTCAGATTTTGTTTTGGAGTAATGATACTTACTCCATGCTCATATTTCTTTCCCTATTTTCGAACACTTGAGCCATCTCCCTGTTTTCTTTATGGTTCCTTTGTTTCTTAATTGCAGGTGCCTCCTCAGGGTTTCCAGCCACGTCGACACTGACAAACGGAATTTCTTTTGCTCCGACTACTATAGAGTTTTGTTTAGATAATCATTTTGCTCCTCGTTGAGCAAAGAAATCACTGCTTATAATCCTTCTTCTTTAATTGAAAAATTATTTTCTACAATATGAAATTCTATTAAGAAATTCGGAAATTGTAAATTTATTTTATCGAGCGTGAAGATACTGTTATTTGTGATCCCTTGTAATTCTAGAATTTCGTTTTGATCAATTGTTAAATTGTTATTTAAATTATTTATTTTTAATATATTTGGCCCAGCGCCTGAATCGAGGAGTAACAGCATTTGTTGATTATTTATTGGATTTTTTAACGGGATTATTGGTGATTTAATATTTTTACTTAGCTGAACATTTCTTATGATGATGGTTGCACTTGCTCGTTTTTTGGGCATGTTTCATAACTGGTCATACAGGTTTACGCCCTATAGACGGGGACTTTGTCCGTTTCCCACTTGCTGATCTCGGAATTGGTTATTAAATTTTCGTTTCCTACATCTTCTAGTACGTGTGCCTCTTTTTTGCAATACTTGCATATTAGCGGTTCGAATTTTTGTTTTTCGTTTCTAGGAAACGTAGCATTTTGCCTGTGTACATATTAGTTATTTTGCTGCCTCGGCGCGGACGATCCGTAGCGAGGCCATTGAGTCGGCCGCTGCCCGTATCTATAGGCCCCGCCCATTTCTAACTATTTTGCGACTCTTCCCGTCGTTTCCTTTCTAATTCTTTATGTTTATCGAATATCTTTGAAAAAGTTTTATGCTAAAATCACAAAAGTCCAAGGAAAATATTTGTCTAAAAAGAGTTTAACTTTAATGACTATTTAAAAGAAATATTAAGTAAAAAAGTTTTGTCTTTACTCAGCTGCATGATTGTATAGACTTTAAAGAAATAAAACAATGTGCATAATACAAAATAATAAACAAGGTATTTTAAGTTCATAATTCATAAATCAGTTTACAGTTTAAACACAAGTACTAATAACAATCAGGCATTTACTTAAATTTTTTTAAATCTGTTTTCCTCTCTTTATTGGTAAAAACTAAGATTATTTTAGAAATCTTTGCATAGTCAAAATGCATTTTTAAATATCTGTAATAATACAAACGATTATCAAACTTAGTCTGATGTACTTAAGTATATGATTTATTTTTTTTTTTTTATTTTCTCAGAGTCAAGGCAGTAAAGCTGATCAATAAGTACGTCGAATTAGTATCTAAATTGATTTTTGAATACGAATTCCCACCATATCAATAACCTAAGGTTACAATGTGATTATCACATTGTGATACAAGATACGGCTTCACACTCAATTGGAATTTCAGATATTTTGAAGATTGCTATCGTAAGAAATCCATTATTATTAGCCTTAAATTACGCAATCAAAAGTTCATTTGTTAGCTGGGTCACGTACAGCGATTTCCTATAAATTTGGTGACTAAAACTTGCTTGGAAAAATCCCTTTCTTATTTTTTTTGTTTGGAGTTGCTTGGAGATTTATCTTTTGATAAGGTAGAGTTTGTGGCAGTTGGTGCAGCAGTAACCTTCCTTGTTAGCTGTTGGTACCTTAGTTGAGATGAGAAAGATGGCGTTGCGTCTTTTAGTGAGTTCCGCATGACGCGACAGCTATTGGTACCTTATTAATTGAGATGAGAAAGATGGTGTTGCGTCTTTTAGCGAGTTCCGCATGACGCGACAACATGTAACATTTTCGGTACTATTACGGATAAATCTCCACATTTATAGTTAGAATTTGATAAGTCTAAACGATTCCAGCCTACAATGATTAAGTAGTTCAAGTTCTTTAATTTCAACTAGGATATGTTCCACTATGTATCAGAGAATCTTAGAATAAAAATTTAAATTTCCCGCTTACAATGTCGAAATCCTATGAGTAGATATTTCAAACTTCTCTCATGAATAAATTTAATTAATCGACTTGGAACTTTTATGAACAATTTTATGGCATCATATGATATACTGATAAATTGTGTAAAAATAATACCTATTTAAGGGGAAGCCGTACTAAGAAATGCGACCTACCTTACCGGTATTCTAATTATTCAATTTATGTTTGAAGTGATTATCATAAACACTTCATAATTTGGGAAATGATAGGAAATGAAATATATTTTGTGCGTCTGTGGTCTTCGTGTATCGAAATTCTACAATAAAATAAAAAAACATTCTCACGGCTACTAGTGAAATTGTAAGGTTAGGTGACATTTTGCTTATATCGTAACAATTTATATGCATATCTCTAAGAAACACACCACAAGCACAACCGTATTACTAAATAGAATATTCTGAAACATTAAAAAGTACGATTGAACCCACAACAACATTTTTATTTGAGAAATAGGAATCACAATTGGATTCTGCACAGGATATAGGGCATGGTGCGCGTGCGCAGAAAGCTAAGAGAAGAGCTACAGAGGCTAGAAGGAGGGCTAACGCGCATGATGCAACAACAAATAAAAATGTTGTTGTGGGTTCAATCGTACTTTTTAATGTTTCAGAATATTCTATTTAGTAATACGGTTGTGCTTGTGGTGTGTTTCTTAGAGATATGCTTATAAATTGTAACGATATAAGCAAAATGTCACCTAACCTTACAATTTCACTAGTAGCTGTGAGAATGTTTTTTTATTTTATTGTAGAATTTCGATACACGAAGACCACAGACGCACAAAATATATTTCACTTCCTATCATTTCCCAAATTATGAAGTGTTTATGATAATCACTTCAAACATAAATTGAATAATTAGAATACCGGTAAGGTAGGTCGCATTTCTTAGTACGGCTTCCCCTTAATATATATTTTTCGTTTAAAGCATTAGCGAAATTCTAATCACGCCATCTCTCGGATTACATTGAAATCCATTACAGAAATTGAATCTTTAATCTTATTTTCATGAATTTCTTCTCTATTGAATCTGTTCACTATTGACTATTATAAACTAAAATTTATGTTATTCAATATTATTTTTTTTCTGTATTGACTAGCTACCCATGTTTTATGAATGACTGCTCAAAAATATATTTTTTTAAATTAGTTGTTCACTTTTACAGCAAGTGGCGCTGAGGAGAATAGTCGCATGATGCAGTAAGTAATTTTTTTAACTTTTTCCTGTTTTTCACAATTTTTTCTGTTGAGCCCAATTCTATAGTGAATTTCCAGGGTTTCTACCAAATTTAAGAACATTTCATTCAGTATGCGAGGAGAAAAGTATGAAACCGTGACTCGTGAATTAGTTATACTGCATCGGTAAAACAGAGTCCTCCCATATTGTTGAAAAACTAAATGTCGGTAAAAGAGGTAACTTTGAAGTTCGGTTTCCCCTTATTTGAATTATCTACTTTATTATCTTATCACATAAGAATTAATAAAGAATCTATCAAGGTTGAATGACGAATAATAAAAACAGTAATTAAAATAATTTTACCAACACTATTATTAAGTCGATAAGTCCGATATATTGAAATATCCGCGCGCGTCAACTCGAGAGTCGAGAATCAAGCTGCAAGCAGAGCAGTAACTTCCGGAACTGCCACGCTCTTTAAAAAAACTGGCGATGGCCTGCATCTCAATTCTTGAAATTCAAATTGAACGCATCGAAAGGACCATCTAGCGGCGTTCGCACGGCCCGTGGTAAACAGAAGAGAAGGTCTGCTGGCTGCTGCCACACCACACTACACGGGACGAGCTGCACAGGCCGCTCGTTACACGTTTAAAAATAGTTGAGTACTGCAAGCATACGGACAGGCAGTCAGTGGGATGCGTTACCTTGGATTTCGGTATTCTTTCGAAAGCTGTCCGGTCTTTAGGGAGAATATTTTCATCTGACAAGTGCATCGGTACGCCCTCGATCATCGAGAGAGAATAATCAAAACATAATGGCATCGAGAGTCACCCTGCAGCAGGCCCTCGGTACCGATGGCAGTGATTTCCAGCACAGACAGAGAGTCGCGACACATTATCAAACTAGGTGGGCTATTGTCAATAAGAGAAAAAAAGAAATAGTCACTCTACCATGATTATTCAATGATTGCTGCATGCTGCATTACATTATTCATGCAAGCATGGTGCAGTGTAGCCTTGCAGTGGCTACTCTTCTAAAATATTTTCACGCAAAAGCAACGATTTTAATGACAATATTCAACTTGTTATTTAGTTGAGAACCGTAACGATGATGATTTATTTCTTTTCAGTGCCATGAACAAGTCAAGACTGAAATACTGTATATTTTTTCATTACATACTCTTCTTCGTTATGCTAGCCAAATTGTCAGCTGATATTTTAGACCGTTTGAATATATTTATTTTAGAAATAGAAGAGCTCCAAGTGCCACAGGTAGCACATTATTTGATAGACAATAGATTGTTTTATATACGTTTAGTGTTCTAATTTTAATTCAATTTTCATAGCCTATGTGGTGGGAGTACATATGGTGTATCAGCTTGTTTCTATCATTCCTTGGTCTATCTGCGGTGAAAAAAAATAAAATCCGGACGCTGCAGCAATATATGGTTTGCATCGTAGTCTTGGGCTTTGGACCTATCTTATATGGCTTTATATACTATTTTAAAGATGTTTATGAATATTTATCGACTGGAGAAACCAAAGATATTCATATGTGGCAGGTAAAAACCATAAACTATTATTTAATTTATTGTATGCTTAGGACTAAAATTACTAAATTCTTTCTTTTGAATATTATTTGTACTACTGATGCACTTAAGTTGATACCATTAATTCTAGGACCTTCCATATGGAATATTATGGTATGGCTTCATCCTCGCAGCCTCTCAAGTCCATGGTTTTACCTTATATTTTTCATATAATCTCCTGGTAGCTTGGCAAACCAAGAGAGCCAATTAATTGTTATATTTGATGAATGTAAATAGAAACAATTTGAAAGCGGCAATGGTACAAGGCACAAACAAAAATAAAAATTAAAATGATATATGTTCACACATATAATATTCGTAACAAACGATCGAACTTCCATGAATTTTATTCATAAAATTATATAGCATGTAAGAAATTATATTTTATAATAAAACAAAGAAAAAAATGAAATTTTGCACAATAATGTAATATTTTATAAATATACAACTAAAACATTAAAAAAAAAGAGCAAAGTACAGTTTAACAGTCATTACTTGTAAAAAAGTAGATCGCTCAGAATCAAAATGGAACAAATAAGTGTAAAAAATGCAGTATTTATAAAAATTTTTTTTACAGTCATTCGTATACTTATACCAATAGCATAAAAAATAAAAGCAAATATAAAATTCTAAAATTAACATTTTTAGCCGTCAAAAACTGTACTTATTCCGCTTGGATTCTGAAATCATTCCTAAAAAAAACTATCCGTTCTTATAGCACAGCGTTCCCATAAAAAGATTTTTCATAAAGTCCCGCCGTGTACGACGACAACGACGCCTGGCGTTTCCCACGCGATGTCAAGGTTTCTATTCGCGCTCTCCTCATTCTATTCGAAGTGTTTCAAGGCTTATAATCGTCGCGCTTTGCGCCACATAATACATCATCCATCTTCGTCTGTCCCACGAGCTTCTCCCATTGTTTTTTTCCTTTTCCTCCTTCGCGTTCTCTCTCCCCGTTGTCTCTCCTAGTTCTCACTCTGCCCCCCTTCCGTCTCAATCTCGCGCCGTGCGTGCATTGCTAGCTGCTGAGCGCTCCGCGCGCCTGTGTTTGTACTTATGCGTGCTTTGCGGCCGTGCCGTGCCTGACGTGACGCCTCGACGCCTGTTTCTATTCGACCTGTAGTGTAGGCTGTATATACGTGCGCAATGCTAGTTGCGTCGTGAAAACAATTGTTTTTTCGTGTTTCTCTCGTCAGCCGTCGTGAGCCGTCGCGACTGTCGGGACTTTCGGAAGAGAGAGAGACTGTACACTGTATCGCCGTGCCAGGTATATACAACAAAGTGCAAGAGCGTCAAAGTCCACCTATACAATAACTCAACGGTGCGCATCATCGTCGTCGCGTTGTAGGTCGTCGTCGTCTACGTCGTCGCTACCCCAGCAACATCCCTTTCTCTCTTTTGCGTTGTTCCTCTCTCTTTCTGCTCCGTCGTGTGTATAATATTTCTCCTCTCGGGAGAGTGGCATATAAAGCGAAACGACGCGCGCGAGAGAAGGAAAAAGGAGGACGCGCGCGCGGAAGAGCGGAGGAGGCGGACAGTAGAAGAGAGAAGAGAGAGAAGAGTGAGAGAGAGAGAGTGGAGAAGAAGAGAAGGCGCGCGCGGCACTAGAAGAAAATTCCCCCCCGAGAAAAAGTGTAGCAGTAACACACGGCTGCAGAAAAGCAGTCGCAGCGGTGTGTCTGTAGGTCTATTCTACCCCTTTCTTCGCGTCGTCGACATCGTCGCGGAGTCTCTGTTTTTCTGGTCGATATATACGCTGGCAGAGACGAGTAAACATGAACCTTAGCAGGGCTGCTCGTTCACTACGTCCCTACCGGCCGTACTTATGAGGGAAGCCCCCTGGACATTGATGTGGACTGCCGATTGTTATTGCGTCTGAAGGAAGAAAGAGGAGAGTCATTCTCTCTCACCGTGCGCGAGACTCCTGTACACGTCCGTAGCTCTGCGTCTGCTTTGCAATACGAGGCCGTTGACGCGCGACGATCACCATCGCCGAGTGCCGAGGAACCTGCTTGCTGTCGACGACGATCAAAGTGGCTCCCGCGGAGTGCGTCGATCGCCGCGGCAAAATTGGCTCTAACACGGATCCCGCAATGGTCATACGGTAGGAAGGGAATAAATAACGTCCTCTAACGCTCTCTGTTTTGCTCTTGTTCGCTTCTATTTTCGGCCCTTCCGCCTTGCCTTCTCAGCTCGCTCTCTACCTTCCTTATACCTCCTCGTCTCCTATTCCCTTCCTCTTAACCTTTTCACTCTTTCTCATTTATTTTTATTTTCATTTTCATTGCGGAGCAAGAGCGATGCAGGCGAGACTGCTCCGAAATCGTATTTTCATACCGCTCCTCTCCTGCACTTCGAGTTGTACAGTTTTTTATTTGCTGGCCAAAGGGGTTTTGTGTTAGGCCGCGATTTTGTTACTAGGCAATCGGGAAATGCATTGGCAATAATAGCAAACAATTATTTTTGAGAAAAAATTGTTTATTACACAAGGATCATAAGTTGCACTGAATTTACTCAATTCTTAAGCTTTTCTTTGTTCTTTTTTCTGGATAATTGTTTTACATAATTTTTTTAATAACTAGTGCAATCATTACTTTGCAATAAATAAACTAAATAGTTGTTTGATAACAGCAGATGCATATAATAATGTATAACAAAGTTTGTAATATCATAAATCTTTGCTATTTATTACACTTTATTGGTACTTATAAATGCAATATGTAATTGATGGATAGTAATTCAAGTTAGCTTATAATGCAAAGTTTATGTTTTATTTTATGTTGAAATTTTATGCTCTAATAAAGTGTGAATGTGTAAAAGTGCATACATATTGTAATTATTTCAAGATAATAGTTAACTAAATAGTTTAACTAAATGTTCAATTTTCGAATTTTTCAAGTAATTTAAAAATTTATTTTAAATATGTATATATCTATTCTGATGTAACACTAATACTTTCTATTTTAAAAAAATATTTAAAAAGTTCTATACACTTTTATGAATATTAATTATAAAAAAAGGTAATGGACAAAAACCATCATTCATTAAATTTATATTCAGTGAGGAAGTAATAGATTTAGTATTTAAATGTTTGGGTTTTATGATGCTCTAAAATAGGTCCATTTCCATTTTAACTGTAAACTTTTTTATGAGTGTAATAATATCATTCATGGTACTCGCTTGTGCATGACTGCCTGCTTCACAGTCCACAGTGACAGAAGCTTCGTTCTTTTACCAAGGCTACACACCACAGTCTAAAAGTCATTGTCTGACTACTCTTAACTGAGTTATAATACTTTAAGTCCTGATGAATTATAATTTATGATAATAAAATCCATGCAATAAATATATATGTACAAAATCTTCATAAATTCTATATATATATATATCCATACTCAGCTGATCTGATGCTATAGTATATATGGCAATAGTTGTACATTGTTTTACAATTAAAGCTGTTTCTAATTTGGATAATATTCTTATTTTGAAAACTACTCATTTCAAAATGTTTTGCTATTCAAATATTCATTCTCTCAAGCTGCTTGTGTAATTAGAACTGTTCTATAGCTATTAATTGCTGCTAAAGCTTTTATAAACTAGGCTCAATTTATTAATTATATTTTTAATATATCTTTTATTTAATTGTTTTTAACTCATTGCAAGTAATAACAGTTATAAAAGGTTTTTATAATCGATTGTAATCAAAGATTTCAAAGAAAATAAAATTTGAGTAATTAATCGTTATAAAACATTTTAAAGGATTTTCCTTTAATGAATCAGCTATATGTTATATTAAACTTATTAACTAAAAAACTAAACTTTGAAATTGTTATTTATATAATTCTTGTACCTCCAAAGAATATGTACATTTTTTAAATAACTTTTTTTTATTTAATACTGCAATTTATCTTAAGTTATATTCATTATCATTTCTTTGCAAATATAAGTACATAATTTTCAAACAAAAATTATTATAGCTTATATATAAGATTAATATTGAAGAGATTAATCTTAGATATATATTAAAATTTTTAAGTTACTAAAAATAAATAGTTCTGAAATCATTAATCAACATGCGCTTCTAGACAGTGCACTAAGATGTAATGCAGTCTTTTAAAATATATTAAATAAAGCCAAGAACACAAGTTAATTCTCCCTTTCTTACAATTCTAGGTCAGACGGTGGCAGCAGCGAAAGCCCACTTCTTGTAGAAGAGGGCGAGGCTGTTGGCCAACCTCACAGTCCACACAATAAACACAGTCATAGTCACAGTCACGTTCATCCCCATGGAGCACAGAGTCATCATCATGATAAGCCCAAACAAGCAGTAAAATATGGAGAACTAGTCATTCTTGGGTAAGAATTAGAAACTAAAAGAGAAAATTTAAGTCAATGTTTACTGCTCACTATGAAATGATGGATTCGTTACCTTTCTATTGTCATTTACTACAAAAGGTCATTGGATCTTTATCTCAGAGAAATGTAGATAATAAAGAGTTACTGTTATCAGTAAGAACTCTCTTATATCTAAAGTAAATTTTACATGGTTATATATACTAGCTTTGTGTCATTCCTTGAAAATATTGACTTATCCATCCACTATGTAATTACAAAAAGAAAAATTTTTAAGGTTAAATTGGTTTTATGAAAAATTTTATGGAAATAAATAAAAGGATATGTACTAAGCAATGATTAATATTAAATGAGATACTTCTGGGTTCTTTTAGTTAATTATCCTTAATTTACCACATTTTTAGATGGGCTAATTGATAGGGAAAACCTACTTGCTTTGTTTGGTTTCTCTTAATTTGAATTATCTTTTCTTTAAATCCATGCTTAATCTTGATATCTATGCTCAATTACATAAATCAACACCTACTTTTTTCTTTACTTGTGGTCAATGGCTTCTTAAGGAAAATTCACTAAGCAAGGATTAAATGCCCGACTAGTCAATAATTGGATCACAAATCCAATTTGTAGCACTGTAAAACGATTACCCAGAATGGTGTGAAATATGTAGAATATGTATAGTAAGAAGCCAAACATTTTATCTCTTAATATTCAAATATAAAATTGCTTAATTTTCTAATGAATTTACAAGTCATTTACTGATTTATATTATTAAAAATAAATTGTACTTTGAAAATACATAACAAGCATAATATAAAATTACAAATAAAACTTTATTTGAAAAATATGATAAGGTTTTTGAAACAGTTAACAGCTATTTAAAATAAAAATAATAGTTACTTTTTCTTACTTTTTTCTTTTTTTAAATTAATCTTCAAGTAGTAAGAAACAAATGTTTATTTCTTGTACAGATACAATGGATATCTTCCACCTGGCGACCGTGGAAGAAGAAGAAGTAAATTCGTTCTGTATAAAAGACCAATGCCTAATGGTGTCAAACGCAGTAAACATTATGTTGTCAAAACACCGCACTGCTCCCAGGCCATTTTAAATACAAAGCAACATTCGATCTCCTATACATTATCCAGAACGCAAGCTGTGATTGTAGAATACACAGAGGATGAGGATACAGACATGTTTCAGGCAAGACATAAACTATAAACATATTATCTTATTTTGATATAGACCATTTTTATTTCCTAACATTGTTCGTCTTTTAAATGTTTTCAATATTCCTGTATTGTAATTTAGATATATTATATACTAATTAGTGTAAAATAGTTACTTTCATTTCTTTGCATATACTTAATTTTTTGCAATACTGAACAAAAGAAGGATTAATATTGGTAAAATGGTCTCTAATAAAATGAAAGGCAGTTAAATAAGTTTACTTAATGATCTGTGCATATCATGAGGACTTATAAAAAATCACAGATCGGGAGATCTTCGGAGTCTCCAATTGACTTTGTTGTAATGGACACTTATCCCGGTGGCAGCGAAGTGGTTGCTGCGAGCGAAGGGCGAGTGGCTCAAAGTACCATCAGCAGGTTTGCGTGTCGGATTCTCGCCGATCGCTCTGACCCAAAAATAGCCAGGATTTATGCAGCTGGCTTTGATAGCTCCAGAAATATTTTCTTAGGGGTAAAATTGTTATTTTATTACTTTTAGTGCGCTAACTCTGTCTATCGTAAAACTACGTACTTTAATGCGAGCGCTCGTGCTTTAGCAAACGTTAAACTTCTTAAGCATAATAAACTGAAATTACATAAGCAGATTATTTACATTTTTTTTAAATGATAAAAATATCAAAAAGGGTATACTATAAATTAATAGATTAATTTTAAAAATCTCTAAAATTTGGAAGCTTTCTTTTATAAAATAAATGTATTCGGTTCTTACGAAACTAACTGTAAAGATGAAAAAAACTTTTGCACAAGCATTAACAGTACCAAAAAACTAAGTGACTAATTGCCTCGTAGGAAAAAGCCACCAAATGGCAAGAAAACAGAGAGATAGATGGACTGACGACCAATGGCGTTTTAATTATGCATCCACGAGGGCAGTTTTGCGGCGGTGAGGCACAATGTGGCTATTGGCGAGAGGTTAGCGTAGGTGGTGGGGTTTTTTCATTACGAGAAAGCCGAAGTGCACAGCAAAAAGGCAACGTTGTCGAGGATGAAAATAATATCCTTCAAGACGGTACCCTGATAGATTTGTGCGGAGCTACTCTTCTATGGAGGTCAGCTGAAGGACTTGCAAAATCCCCCGTAAGTAGCCATCAAATAAGTAATTAGGGTATTCAATTAGAACGGATGTCTGTAAGTTTGGAGAGTGAAATTTCCTGCATGTGCGATGATTCATAAACTTACTAATCACTTGTGTGATACTAGGAATATGTATATACCTGGGTATGCTTAAAGAATATTTCTATAATGTTGTAAAACTAAAGATAACTTTGGAAGAGATTTGATGTTGACGTTTCTCCGAAAAGTATGACTCGAAAAATTACCATACCTAATAACACTATGAAAACTAACGTGACTCATTGTAAGAATTATCTGATTCTTTGTGAATCTTTATGATCATGAATAACTTTTATTTTTACTAAGCCACAACAACAATCTTTATTTTGATCTTTAAGATCTTAAGATTCTTAAAGTTTAGAAACAAATCATGCAAGTTAATAACAGTGTGGTTACAGTGACTCATTAGCATTTTATTCATTAAAATTGACTGTCATCATTCAAGTATTCAGTTAGTGTACATCTAATGTCGATAAATTTTTTCAAATTATACACGGTGTCCCATTTTAATCTATGGATCCAATTTTATGACATTCATAGGCATAATACAAAAAAATTGTTCATACAAAAGATATTCAGGACAAAGGGGGACATCTTTCGGTCCAATTAGTTTTGACCTTGAACTTTACTTTCAAGGTCATTTGAAGGTTAAAGTGTTTTTTTAAAAGGGAACCCCTATTTTTGACACCGGATTCGGAAAGAGCGGGAAATTTGACGTCCAAAGTGATATTTCATAATTTTTTTATGACCCTTAGAAGGTTGTTTCAAGATCAAATACTAAGACATTCTGTGGTTGCTATTTGATAGCGTTTTCTGATTTGAATAATTGTATTAAGTGTACTTTTATGAGCAATATTCAACCCCAATGTAAGAACGACGTTAATAATATTGACCTTTCAAAGGGTGTCCTTACTTTTAGCGTTACCCAGAAACAACGACGTGGACGTAGTAAGTTCTGTTTCCTTTGGGGTGCTTGATTA
>UELV01002958.1:2751-19868 GCA_900490015.1 Megastigmus stigmatizans
GGGGGGGGGGGGGGGGGAGACAAGCCAGCAACAAATACAATGAAGCCATTAAAGCCTTACTGCATCACAGACGACAAGGAAAAAGCGAAGGGCGAGGAGAATGCTCATAAACTATTGGAAAACACGGAACCAATTTTAGCAGAGGCGGAAAAAGGATGCGAGGGAATGCCGAGAATTGCGAAAGACGAGGCGCCGGAGATAATTCCAGAAGAAAACTCAAGCATACAACCAGAATAATCAGCAGAGGTACATATGGAGGGAAAAAGTGAGATGGATGAGAATGCCGCTTTTAACGGAAATAATGTACCTGCCAAAGAAAACACGAAAATTATATCAATTACCTGTAGGGATAAAATGTTCATACGAAAGGATAATTATCTAAATTTTATTACGACACAGGGAAAACCTTGTGATGATGGTGCAATGCAATTAAAGTTACAGAATAAGCTCGCACATTTTAAAAATATAGAACTTGATGTTCCGAAAACAATGAAAATAAATTCGAAATTACATATAGCATTACCACTGCGTACAGAAGCGCGTGTTGAACTGTCTATGATTAACCAAAATTTGGAACTAATTTGTAGTAATTTAAAAGAAACATTGAATGTTACACATAGTCAATCAATAAGCATGGCAAAAATAGGAATAATATAATAGAAAATATGGATTGGAACGATATGTATAAAAAAATAAGAAAACTTTTTGAAGAAACAGAAATTAAATTAATAGTATGTTTAGGATTGATTCGTTACCCACCAATAGAGGAGGATGTGATAATAATTAATGAGGCACTCTGTTCAGTACTAGCTGGGCATCGCGGATTTATAAATACATACAACAAAATAAAACCAAATTATAATTGGAAGAATTTAAAGCAGGACGTGCAAGATTTTATAAGAAAATATTTGGATTGCCAGTTAAAAAAATTGATGAGAGTCAAAACTCGAGTGCCAATGATAATTACAAATACAGGATCACATGCAATGGATAGAATTAGTATGAACATTGTCGGACCGTTACCTAAAACTCTAAGAGGAAATGAATATATCTTAACATTTCATGATTTACTAACAAAATTTGCAATAACAGAGCCATTAATACCAACCACGTCTATTGATGTAGCAAACGGTTTAATAAAGAAAGTTATATGTGTTTTTGGAGCGCCTCGCGTTTTACTGACAGATCAAGGAACTAATATTATGAGTAAATTGATGAAAATGGTCGCGAAAAGGTTTAAAATAAAAAAAAATAAATATAATGGCTTTTCACCTACAATCAAACGGCTGTTTAGAAAGATCGCACTCAACCCTAGTAGTTTCTAAAATTTTTCAACCAAGCTAGCAAGGCAGACTGAGACGACTATCCTGACCTGGCTGCCTTTAACTTTAATACAGGGGCAAGTGAGACTACATGGCATATACCATTCGAATTGGTTTTTGAGAGGTTAGCGAGAATGCCGACGAGCGACCCTGTAGAAGCGGAAGATTTATTACCTACCTACGAAGGGTATATAAAAGAACTAGCATCACGCTTAAGTTTTTTACAAAATTTAGCTAGAGAAAATCTATTAAGAGGAAAACTAAAATAAAAAAAATATTACGGCAGAAAAGTTAATCATATTACCTTGCGAATTGGGGATTATGTATGGCTACAAACTGGACCGACACCGCACAAATTCGACAGCCAATATTCAGGTCCATACTCACTGTTGGAAGTATTTAGCAATGGAAATGTGAACATACAGTTAAACGAGTCAAAAAGTAAAGTAGTACATGTTAACCGTTTACGTAAATCACATATCGAACGAGAATAATCACTAAATGTGCAAATTATCTGCTTTTAATGTCGTCTAGTATCAAATAAATAAGAAGTAAAGAAGCATAAAAACACATAAAAATATGCACCCTATAAAAATGGATAAATACAACAGCTATTATAAGGTAAAAAAAAAAGAGAGAAAAAACGTATAACGAGTTCTTAAGCATCTTTACAAGTGTTCAAAATTATCATAATGAAGTTAATTTAATATTGCAGATGAAGCAATTAAGACTAGCGCTGATTATAATATTATTCACAAAATCAATTGTGGTAGTGGCAATCATTGGGTATGATTGCTCACAACAGGTCTCTAATTTGACAACTTTTTCATTGCATGTAGGAGAATGTGATTTAAAAGAACCAGTCGTGACAACAACCAAAGAATTCGTGCGGTTACTACAGTTTAATGCGTTCACAGGAACACAGATCAAATTATGTAAAGCAGAAACCAAGAGAACGGTATAATATTGCGGGCATTGGTCGCATACTTCGGAAATTAAATTTAAATCAAAATTAACAGAGAAGAATGTAGACAATGCACATATACAGATCGTATGTAATTCATGAACAAGTAGTGAGAAATTTAAAAGCAAACAGTACGATAACGCATCCTATGACATTTTGCGGAACAATAGATAAGGATGGAAATTGCAAAAATGGGGCAACATACGCAGATTCCTACGGCACATTCGATGACGTACTAGTTACGGGGTATGTAACAATAAATATACAAGATTATTACGCGCCGGTGAATTTAAATACAAATGAAATAACATTGAAGTCAGGGACACGGTGCGAATTAAATAAAGACGGATGCATAGATATAGAAACAGGGTACGCTTTTTGGGAACCGCTACCTACAGACTCATGCGAGGCAAATAAATATTCAGAATTATACAAAGGATACGTGAATAAAGTTGTTGAGGAGGGAAATGACAGGCATCCGGTTCATATTATGGAATCAGAAGAAGTAATGTTTGCATTTACTACAATCGGCACGATACCGGTGCGTTTATATGAATTAATACGAACTGAACCTCCTAAATTGTTTTTTTTTTTAGAAGGACTAGCAACTCAAAATTTTAATGCTATTAAACAACCGTCAATACACAATTCATGCATTATACAGTTTATATGAATGATCACTGGTACGGGCACGCATTATACAGTTTATATGGATGGTCACTTCATATTATTTAGCCATCTGGAACTCAGTAAATCAGCTACTGCTTCATGTGGCGCGGAATAAGCCCACCCGTGAATGAACCAGAGACATCGCGAACGTCAGCACCTATAGACATGCCCAAGAACGCCGTGACACACGAGACAATCGTGGAAATATGAAAAAGACAGAGGAGGTGGAAGTGCGGTGCACTCTGTTAGAAAATTGGCTATACCCACAACTGCCGAATGAACCAGACATCCCGTCGCTACCTGCTGATAAAAGGCGCAGAGAAGAGGACGAGTAAAGAGAAGGGGAAAAAACCTTTACCTAAGCACTTGTGTTTTTCAAACATTACCTCTCGTTGTTTGTTTAAATTTCAATAAATTTCAATAAATAAGGGAGAGAGAACATTAATATAGTATATACCTACGAGCACTCGAAAGTAGAGTATAGTAAATTTAAGCAAAAAGCAAGGAAAGAACAAAATGTTTAGTTTAAGCGTAGCGGAAAAGCACAGAATGTTTTTAGATTTGTTGGGATTAGGACAAAGAATTACATGGGCGTCTCAAAGGTCGGATGAAAATCTATGCCAATTTTCTGACAGAAGGGAGCGAATACTACACGATTACAATAATTTAGGGAAACCAGCACAGGTAGAGTTTACGGAGGTAATGCATTCGTGTGCGCAATGCGGAAAAATAGCTTTGGAAGTTTTTTGAAGGAACTAAGACCCGAGGTACGCAGGTACACTTGCAAGGCAAAAAACTATAGAAACTTAAGGCATGCTGTAAATCATGTGCGCTGCATCCCGAATCATTTAAATGATCTAAAGAAAATGAAACGCACTTCTATAATTGATTTATAAATTGTAACGCGAATGCAGGCTAAATATAATAATTTTTAATTATTTCTTTTTCTTTCTTTCTTCATACAGCTTGCACGAGATCAGACGAGCGTAGACGGGAACTACGTAGCACATATTGTTATGAAATAGTAAAAAATTGTCACAGTTTGTATACTGAAAATTATTCGAAAATATACTGTATCGCGTATTTTAAGAAATATTTGCAAGATCTGTTTACTCTATTCGAAAAGAAAGAATTAGTACACGTACTGGCGCAAGTAAATCACACAACTCACTGTAATCTGTGTAGAAAGCAACTATTAATCGAGTCGCGAGGGGAGTCTTGTTTATTTTGTCGAATCCTAAATAGAAAATTCTTAAAAGAATACGAAGCCACATACATGGAGGAGAAGTATTAACATGACGGAAGGCACAGTATGCGAAATCACGAGAGAGTGCACTTCCAAAGCCCAACGACGAGCATATTCGCACGAAATGTTATTTGACCACCCTAGAATCATATCAGAAAATATATTTTTCACTATGTGTGACTAGAGCAATATCTAATGTTGTAGCAATAATGCCGGCGATGTACTGCGATATTTGCAAGGGTTTAATTCCGTATAAGACTTGCAAAATACGGCAAAAAATGGAAGATGAGAAATTTGAATTGAGTATAATGGGAAAATTAAAAGAGGTATATAAAGGCACAATACGACCTGGAAGAAATGATGTAGTATTCATAACGCAGCAAGAAATAAAAAAGCATAACACAAAAATTGTAGAAAAGGAGTTGGAAAATGAAAGGAGGTGTGAAGCTCGAAAAGCATATAGTCAAATAGGTTCCGCGATACAGCAACTGCCAAAGTAACGAGAAAGAAAGCACAAAGGTAGCGTACGCACCAAGACGGAAAGCGGTAAAGTGGTTGGATCATGCACTGGAAGAATTATTTAGAATATTAGAGGAAACGCTTCCAATAATAATGCGGTTAAATTGGCGCAACCATCAGCAACAGCGTCCGATTTTAGAGGGAATACAGGTAATCAAATAAAGGCCGAAAAAAGAGAGGGGTGGCCAATACAACATAGCAATTTGTTTCTTTTACAGATACTGATGTAGAACATAATTATTATGCTGGCGATAGTACTTCAATGTTAGGGGAAACCAAGCAAGGTGGAAGCCAAGGAGAGACTAAATCTGGGAATAATCTACGATAGAAAAGAGGATGTAAGATTTATTAAATAAAATTGGAATGTAATCACTACAATAGAAAGCACATACATTTTTTCGACGCAGGAAGTATTTTTAAAATCTGTCATCGAAGTAATAAAGGCAAATTTGGAGGATGCGGTGCTATAAAGTCAAGTGCGACAAATACAGCACAAGGCGAAGGACTTCGCAGACGTAAAGGTGAATTTTTAACCGCGCTGAAGTATTGTTCGACAGGAAGCGAATCTCTCTAGTTAGGGGAGGTAGGGAAGTTTGGACGAAGAAATGTCGCAGTCGAAATACAAAACAGAATCGAGCAAATGAGAAAAGTACGAGATGACTCAATGATACATCTAGTTCGTAATGACATAATCGTCAAGCTTATGTTCATTACGAAATCGCAAGAGCAACATTGCAACTGAAAGGAAGAGTTTTACATCTGGAAACCTTGCTGCGGACATTTAAACAGGAAGATGCGGCAAATATAACACTAGTAAATGCCGAGGAAATAGTAAATTTGGCATTACACGGAATAAACGAAGGCATAAAATTAGGTACTCAAATAATAGAAGTAATAGAGGGCTATTCTGTCAAATAGTTATTTACGAGGAGTTCTAAGGTAAATTGAAGAGCAAGAACAAGGAAAAATGCCTATAGATATAGAAATAATCACTGCAGCTAATATCGAGGAAATAGCAAACACAGATTTGTTCTGTTTAGGACAACACATTATTATGATAAGTTTTAAAATTCCAATCCTGGAGAAACAATTGTATAATTTGTTTGAAATGACTTCGATACCGGTTTTACAGCATCGTTATAATCAGAGTAATTTTACCGCATATATAAAACCACGAAGTACATTCGTGGCAGTAGCAATGGATATGGAGGAAGCAATATTTTTGACTATCAGAGACAAGGCACAGTGAAAAATAGTAACAAATTTAATCTTGTGCAAACGTACCTCCGCTTCATATACAAATAAGCAGTGTGAAACAGACCTGCTTTTCTCACCGAAACTTAGCAGTTTCCGTGATTGCAAAATCGAATAAACACAACAGAGTGATGCATACATAATAAAGACCTCAAACCCAAAACAATGGCTTTACACGGTCGCAACACCGCAATCAGTGGTCACTAAATGCGAAGGAAGGATGAGCTCTGTGCTACTCGAAAGCGCAGGTATAATTTATATACTGCCAGGCTGTCATGCCATTATTAAAGAAGGAATCTACTATGGGTCATCATTAACCAAGGAAACAGTCAATGAATATTATATTCCACAGCTGGAACTCACCTCTGCGGATGTAAAAGTGGCGGAAGACCCATTATCAGTTGCAGTGCATGAAATTAAAGTAAGGACTATACTTAGCAGTGACTGGAATTTATATATTATACTAGTGCTTGTAGGCTCTATCATTGTATGCGTGATAGCTTTTACATGCGGACCAGTAAGAAAACTTAGAGTGAGGCAAAAAGAGGGGAGTTATATGTAAATTAAACCAGTTAATCCTAATATTTACTGGAACATTACAGATCTCGACAATGTGTACGCTATACCACGCTGTCCACCTGAGCCAGTGCCGGGAACGCAAGCCACTCCTCGATCCCCCATTCTAACGCAGAGTGCCCAGTCAGCAGATACTTTAATATCCTCACTAGATGGAATTTTAATACATATAGTAATGTTTCATGATTGGTTTTACTTTTCTTGTAAAAAAAGGGCGTAAAATTAATCTTGGCGGTACGGACATGTTTAGACTACATGCAAATGAACAAATGGATAAAAAAAATGTAAAAAATTGGTAAATGGAACTTGAACTAATTTAATTAAACACTGCTTATGAGTATGCAATATATTCTATAACTACTATAATTATATGTGTGTCTAGAAATAATGATATGGTAAATCCCATAAGTTGATGTTAAGATAAATGTTACCGATACTCAAGTAAAGTATCCCTGGTCATTAGAAATTTAGCTAGGCTACTTACTGTAAGTCATCCGCAAGCGGCAAGGCAATACAGAGACGGTTAGGGGACAAGGCATACCTGCGAAATACCCTCATTGGCCAACATCCCTGATCCCTACTCCCTAAAGTGACGGACCCAACCCATAAAAGGAAGAGGCAAATGTATATCTATAGAAGGAAGAAAATTAACGAGCCAAGGTGACTGGAAAACTAACGACACTCTCTCGTCAGATCAGTTTTCAGCAGTCAAAAAAAAAAGAAACAAGTAATCATGGAAATTGAAGCGCTACTAATCCGTTTAATTTCATCGCTGCTAAAGCAGCTTCTACAAACAGGAGGACCTAGAAGTCGAGGACCCGTATCTGGTACTAGTGGTACGAATCCTGGATAACCTTCACGACCGAGAGGCTGCAGAAGAGATGGAGACGCACAACCAACTGGTCCAGATGCCGCAAATTTAGGACTACAGGAAGCTTTCCAACGAGGACTGCTTCCAGGAGGAGAGCGCACGGCAGGAAGCAGCTAGGGACTCAAGGATAAATATGTACGTGTACCTCTTCGAGCTACCTTTTGGCGGATCAGGTTTTAGTGAAACCAAGTTTTTGGGAATGTACGACGAGTGTGAGACGCCGCTGTCAGTCTAGAGGACCTGCCCCCCGTGCGATCAGCTCTTAATAGACGGGGAACCGGATATATACGTTCATTGCACGGAGTACAAATATAGCGAGCATCAAGTACAGCTATGAGGGCCGTGCGAATGCATCGCCTGCAGAGGAGACCGTGCATACATCTGGACCAACGAGAATGAGTGGCGTGATACGGAGGAAGAATGGTAACATTGAAAAATGAATGATCTTTTTTGTCCTTTTCCGCCCCTTCTAGCTCTTAAAGGAAAAGGAGAGATCACCGGCAGTCAGCAAGGGCCACCGAACCTAGTTGTAATTACAATTAGATTAAATTGTATAATACAGAAAGTAATAAGATGTAAAAAAAAAATTAAAAAAATCAAGATAAAATTTTTTTTTTCTATATACATATAATAGAAAAACAAAAATAAATATAATAATTATAAGATAATAATAATATTAATCATGAAGATATATATATATACATTCAAATTGTAACGAATTCGCGATTGAATCGAGGATTCAATCGTTAATTCGATTGTGCGCCCGATCCGACGGCGCGCAAGCATCGAGGATGATGAGCAGGGCAGCGAGCGTGGCGCGTGTCGCAGATTAGAGAGAGATAGACGATCTCGCGAATCAGAGAGAGACAGCGCGATAGGAAAAGTCGATCGCGTCGTCAGATCGATTTCCGCCGCGTATCAGCTCGGACGCTGGATATCACGAGATACGCGAGAAACTATGGGACGCGAAGCGTGTTGGTGTGTGTGTGAATGAGCGAGATTTTATGTCGACTACTCCACCACCGAGACAGCTGCACTGGACTTGCAGGCCAGTGCAACTTGTATCAGAAGCGTGTCAAGCGAGATTGCGGAGCGCAGCACCGACGAGTAAGTACTGATCCAGTACTCTTGCGGCGGATCGCAGACGGCGATCCGCGTGTGTATGTGTGCGTGTGTTTCCCGCGCTTATCAGTCTTCTTGATTCGCTAGTTTCATCTATTGATTGTTTTAATCGGATATCACAGAATATATTATAATAATCTAAATTCCCGCATTTGCCTTCTTAGTAGAGATTTTCACCCTATTCTTCCCGCGATTACTGCCGCCTCCGCGAGCACAGTGGAAAAGCGTTACCAGATAACTGAGTAGCTGGCATCGTGAGCATAACACAGCGCTCACGATCGAAAGTCCGATCAACGGAAAGCGAGACTCGTCAAGAGAGTCTCGCATTTGTACGGAAGCTGTTGCACCGGAACAGCGGGGAGAATCACGGATAGATTTTCCCGCTGCAACGTGTAGGAAAGGTAGGAGTGTGTAATACCCCGGTACTGCACACCGAATAAGTATCACACGTTACTTTGATATTGAATCCAAGACCTTCTTTTTTACAGGATTGAAAAGCGATGTTTCCATCACACTTTACACACTTTACTTATGTCGCAATTGTCGAAAAAACTAGGATAAAATCAACTATTCTGTAATGCTTTTGTAAATCTTCCGCTATCTCTCGACTAGTGCTGAGTTTGATTTTTTTTGTTGACGAACTTGCCGCTTGTACATCGTCATCATTCTTACGTTTATGAGGTGGTAATATTTTTTTTGGCTGATACAACCTTGATGCGCTTTTTCTCCTATTTTCTCTGGTAATTTTTTTCGGCATTTTTAAAACTGTAAATGCAAAACACAGCTAAACTGAAGCGAGGACTCGACTAAAATAGAGCGAATATACAACACGACTGCTCGGTGTAGCGTCTACTTCTGAACTAAACTGCATATTATAAATTGAATGTAAGAATATACGTTAGAAAATCTGTCTACCTGAGAATATGTTTCCACGAAGGAAACAATATAGGGATTAAAGTAACGCACTGAAACATCTGCCTGTGTCGGTGTGTATATGTACCGCACGGTAGTAAAGCGCGCGCTCGAACATGGTAGGTAGCAACTTTGGAGCGGCGAGCGCTTATAGCGCTATAACTCTGTGAGTTTTGCTCCAATTGATTTGAAATTTTGACATAACATTCTTCAGATATTGTACATTCATTTTCTAGAATAAAAAAAAATCGATTTTTTTTGACCCTAAAAACCATAACCCCCCCTTAACACGGCTGTGCCTAGTTCAGTGGGAGCCAGTCCTGCTCTACTGAACTATGGAAGACAGCCAATGCCTCCTTCGACAATTCGTCGAGGTCAAGAGCCAGCTGCTCTAGATAGAGAACAAGCTGAAGCTCTTGAGAATTGGTAACGAAAGATTGAAGATTTGATAAATCTGCGTGCTGAAGCGAGCCAGAGATCGGAGGAATCTCACAATCGGCAGGCCGCTTATTATAACGCACGGCGTAGACCGACTGGATTCGATGTAGGAGATCGAGTCTGGAAGCGCAATAAGATACTGTCATCTGCTATGGAAGGGTTAAGCGCTAAGTTCCCGCGATTACTGCCTTATCGGTTCGCGATTTTAATTTATTGATTACGCAGTGTAAAGATTTTCCAGAATATATCTAAATAGCCTAAAATCACTTTGTTCTGATTCTAGTAGAAATTTGGTACATTCCCCTATTTTTCCCGCGATTACCGCCGCCTCCGCGGGTACAGTGGAAAAGCGTTCCCACTGTGCAAATACTGAGTAGCTGGCATTGTGAGCGTAACACGGTGCTCACGATAAGAAGTCGTTAGAAAGATAGGAGTGGGCAGTACACCGGTACTGCACATCGAAAAAACAGCCCCGTTACATTATTTAGTTAACAATACACAGGCTATCTATACAAATGAAAAAAAGAATCAAACTGCTAATTGAACACAAAAAAGAACAAAAAAAAAACAAATTTGACAGTAGGACATGTATACTTCGAATGAATTAATAAAACTGGGACACCCATACTCACTACTCGCACAAGGTCTGGATAAGTTTCCCCAAACATTGCAGGAAAACCCTGAATCATTCTAGCGATTGCTAGAGGTCTTTCCTTTGCATAGATTTCTTGGTCTTCCTTTACCATTTCACTTGTGAATTGTTCAGTCTTTTTAACTTGCTCTGCAGTCATTGCACCTTAAAAATTAGAGATTGTTAATTGTTTTTTAATAAATAAGAATAAGAAATAGAATATACGAGTGAATTAGAATTAAGTAAATAGTAATAATGTTTTGAAAAACCGAAATATATTATTTTATATTGAAAATTATTTGTATTTTATAAATGTGAATGATGGTTACAAGAATTGTATTTTTTTTAAAGCCAACAATTTTTTGCTCTTTATAAAGTAAAAGTAAATTTTTATTGTATCTCTGGGACTAAAAATTTAATTATAATTCATAATACCTTTATTAGTATCTTAATCTATCTGGAGCAACGAATGATCCTTTTTGGTCAGCATCTGTACCCAGAACATTTCTCAAAACATGGAGTGAGGGCATGTGTAGCAGTATGATTGCTCATTGTGAGTCTACGTCTCAACGAGTCAACATTTAAATATAATTTATTACCTTTCTTCAAAGTTCCTTCACCAACAGTTCCAACGTGCAAGACACATCCACCTCCAACTTGCGCATTTTTAATGCTGATTTCAGTACTTCAAAAACAAAATTTTACTCTTTACTTTTTCTTTTTTCAAACCGATTAAAATGTGATATCCATTACTTCATCATCAATTTAACTAAGAAGCCTTCATCATAAATTTGCCCTCTTTGCTCTGCATAAAAATTAGTTTGTTCTAATAGTACTCCAATTTCATCACCGGAGACTACTTCATCGACAAATTTCTTATTCTTACGCAATTCACTTTATAATTGTATATTTTGGAGAATCACCAGTGGTTTTAATGCCATTCTTTTGTAATTCCGTAATGGCATGTACATCTAAATTAATTTGATCGTTTACACACCAGCCTTATCTTGAGATGCAATCTAAAAAAAAAACAAATTTTTAATAAAATCTATTCAAATCTATTGCAAAAGAATAATATATTATAATACTTACAATTGCTAGCCTCTTAGATTCCTCATAACCTGCTACATCAATAGTAGGTCCCTTTTCTTCTGCCATAAGTTGAATTAAATCTACAGGAAATCCATATGTATCATACAATCGCCATGCTACATCACCAGGCACAGCTTGTGTCGATTCAAGTTTTGTTATAGTTCTGTTAAGTAAACTGTTAAGTTCCACGACAACATTGACAAGTATTGCAAAAAAAAAACAGGTTGTGCATTTAATTTTTCAGTAGCATATCGTACTGCTTGTCTTGAAATTCTCCTTATTACGTACCTGTAATTGAATAAATTATAATTTATTATTTGATACAAAAAATAAATAAAATTAATTTAAGCTCTATGATAAAATTTATTTAATAATCCACAGGCTATCTATAATATACAAATGAAAAAAAGAATCAATCGGCTAATTGTACATGTACAAGAACAAAAAATATAAAACATTACCTTAATCCTCCTTATTTGTATTAATTAAATTGAATTAATTAAAGAAGATAATTGTACACATACAAGAACAAAAAATTAAAACATAACATTAATCATCCTTATTTGTATTAATTAAATTGTATTAATTAAAGAAGATATATTAATTAATTATTATTAAGTTCTTTAATTGATGAGACCTCATCAAAACACAGCATACTCGTCTGCTTTCTTCTTCTCGAACGACCACGAAAGCAGACCACGCAGCACGCTCCACATTCGACAGGTAGGTCTTGCAAGGTCTTGCACTATGAGCTATAGTCCGCGTATAGATCGCCTATACGAAACTTTATACTGAAAGTCTTGCACCGTCTTGCAGTCTGACACTTTTAAGCTATAGTCCGCGTATAGAGTCGCCTATACGAAACTATACACCAAAAACTCTTGACATTTTGCAGGACTGAACATTTTTCCCGAAATGATCTGGCCGAGTCGAAAATTGACAATGCTGGCATTATCGAACAACATATGCTGCAGACGTATACTTTCTTTTAATAGAAAGCTTATTAAAAAACCTTCAGTTTGATGTACATACAAGCTACAATTATTTATTCAATAGATAAAATAAGTAAGGTACAAAATTTGCTTAGGTTAGAAAACCCCAATTTTGATGTATATATTAGTACAGTCGTCGATGCCGCCGCAGGCCGCATACTTGCCTGTGGTGCGCTAACGCGCGCCTTGATTAACGGAGTTACTTATAATATAAAATTGGTACATTCCTTGTAACTAATATGAAAGTCAGTGAAAAAGAATTCGACAAAATTATGAAAATCATTGATATAGGTAAAGAGATTTACTTTTGCATAAAAATATTTGAAAAACTGATATTTGAAGATCACTATCATACATATAATGTAAGGCATGAAAAAAATCTGTTTAAAGTGTGTAAATATGTAAATTTGTCTTTTATTGCACCATGTTTATCTGTTAAAATAAAAGGAAAGCGCTATATTGCATCGCGTTATATACTGTAACAGAGAAATGTACTTATTATGTTTATAAAATTAATAAAGCCATTTTTAAATAAATGTTTTTTTTTTTATTTATGCGAATAGTAATATGAATTAATAGAAATAATAATATTATAACAATATGACTAAGGAACGACGAATAAGAAGATTTAATTCATTGTAAATTTTTTTAATAATCCGGAATAGTATTTTTCGTAACTACTGCACTAGGGAGGTTATCTTGACGAGGGTGTCAATTACACAAGTCAAGATAACTTAAGCGCACGTGTTGCGAACACTATTTTTTGATGCAGTAGGCTCAAAATTTATTTGAATCGAAAATATTATTTATCGTTTAAATTTTTATGCATTTGAAACATTAAACCTATTCCAAATAGTCTTCGATATAGTTCGCTCATGATCCTTTATTTAGTATCTCCTTTAAGCCTGGTAAGCCGGATAGCAGCTCACCCAAAAATGAGTGCGCTGTGGCTGAAAAACTGATAGACCGCGGCAACACCAGCCGTGGTGCTACTTGATATCTAAATTTTTTTCCGTGTAGGAAATTTTTATGCGAATAAGAGAGAGTGAGATTCTTTACCGTTTTGATTAGTTTATCGATATTATATCAATATTCTCCTCTTGAAAATATGTGTCAGAAAGTCCGTATGCCCTTGTCAAAATTCACAAAGCTAATTATTCAGTACGCATCATTGTCTCTTCACTAAATATACCGACGTATAATTTAGATAAAAGATTATCCTTGTTATTTAATAAATTTAAACCCCGACCAATGCAATCTCTACAGAACAGCTTAGAATTTAAAATGATTATTGACAAAACACACATTTCCGATACTTACAATCTTGTCTCTTTCGATGTCGTCTCTTTATTTTCTAATCTTGCCAAAGATCTAATTTTATAGGCACTTAAAAAATAATGGAAATAAATAAAAAATTATATAAATGTATCGAAACAAGCATTTTTAGATGGCACTAATTTACTGACAAACTCCCATTATCTTCAATTTAATAACAAATTTTACAAAAAAGTTATGGGTACTCCGGTGGATTTTTGCACTAGCCCATGGTTCTTAAAGTAAACATTATTACGAACCTAAAAATAAATTTTCAAGCAGAAAATCCAAAAAATAAAAAAGTTCTAAGTATTTAAGGAATAAAATCGCAAAAAATAAAAAACACGAAATAATGATTTTTTTCCATTATTCTAGTTATATAAGCCACAATATCGTATTTTCTATGCAAAATAAAATATTTTTATATTTTGAGATACTAAAACTCAATCTGTAAATGAAAGAGCTTTCAAGGTAACTATTCCAAATCATAAAAGTTGCAAGAAAATATAGTGTTCAGCAAATACAATTTCCGCTATTTAGCATCATTTGTAGAAAAAATAATTTAAAATAACAATCATTTACTAGTTCGCGTTCATTATATAAACGTATTATGTATTTAATTTTCAAAATACCGCGCATTGCTAGTGTCGCTACTCTGTCGATTATAATACACGTTGTCTGCTTCATCAACGGGTCGAGGTCGCAGCTCGAGCGAATACATACTGCGTTGCATACAATCATATGATTTAGATTCAAGTTGTTTACAGTCTGCTGACTGCTATAGAAGGAAAATCAGATGTAATAAGTGTTGCGATGAATGTAAAGTATTCAAAATGAAAGAATTTTCAATGAAAAAATCACTGACATCAGATAAGTATTTCTGCTTTACATGGGACCAGTGTTATATGAAGAAAGTGTTTCTTTGTGTGATTTCT
This sequence comes from Megastigmus stigmatizans, assembly GCA_900490015.1. Lineage (NCBI taxonomy): Eukaryota > Metazoa > Arthropoda > Insecta > Hymenoptera > Megastigmidae > Megastigmus > Megastigmus stigmatizans. Next base: position 17,609 of record UELV01002958.1, read on the forward strand.
TTTTTTCAGGCAAGAAAGTTATGACTCGTCTTTGCCTGCACATGCTGGACTGGACTGTAAACAAGTCATGAATATATAAATGTTCCAACAATAAACATGTAAGTATCTAATTCAAAGAGTTTAAGACTATATAATTACAATAATTTTATGTATTATTTTATACATATACATAATTTAGCTGATATAATTGTTTTTCAGGTTATGCGAATACTACAACCTTACCTTTTTTATGGAAAATATTTACTTTTAAAAAGAGTAAAATAAAGAAATAGTCTAGGTAAGTATATTAAATATATTGAGCATTATGTTAATATTTAACATTAAATTGATTTAAATCCTTTATATGTTTTTAGAGTCAACACGCATGATCCTGGAGGAACTATTGGATGGATTTTGACATGTGAGGTCTTAAAATGTTTGTAATAACATATTGGAGGAAGGAGCGCTATTTATATTAATTTACATTAACCAAAATGCCAATTAGCAGTATTTTTTCCAGAAAATATTGGGTCTTATTTCTTGGCTATATAAATAGCATTAGTTCCTCAACAAGTCTTTTACAGACATTTTGAGACATTATTAAGCAAAATCCATCATTTGGTTTGGTCAGTATCTGTGCGTGGCCAGAATATGTTACTGAAGTAATATTAGCAAGTAACTATGAAATTTTTTGATTTTTCATGTTAAAATCGTCATAAATTATAGTTAAATATATGATATATATTGTATTGAATGTAGTTAATGCATTATTTTTTTTATTTCAGCTGAATATAGGAAAATACAGCTTATAGGGATAACATCCCCTTAAGAATAACATTTGTTTGTATAGAAGTTACGTTGACGATTGTTTCTTTGTAATGAAATATGACACAATAGATTCTACATTAAATAACTTTAATTCTTTCCATTCTGCACTCAAATTTACAATTAAACATGGGAATATAATAAATTAAGTTTTCTGGACGTTGAATGCATTGAAACTAATAATAACGCTATCATTACAAATCGGCATAGGAAACCGACTGTATCTGGGAGGTATATAAATTTTCTCTTTCATCACCCGATTACGCAGAAAATAGCGATTATTTATAACTTAGCTGACAAATGCTACGGACGTTCTAACACATGTTTCATAAGAGGAATATCGATATTATCAAAAAATTTCTCTTAGCTAATAATTATCCTATATATACCATTAAGGGGATGTGCGACCCTCGGAAAGATTCCTACCTTACCGGTAGTGTCCGTAATTTCGTATTGAATAAAATATATAAAGATGGCTATTAATTTTCGAAAAAAACGCTCTGTTACGACCTCAGAAATGATGTAAACATTATGTCATTTCTGAGGTCGTAACAGAGTGTTTTTTCCGAAAATTAATAGCTATCTTTATATATTTTGTTCAATACGAAATTACGGACACTACCGGTAAGGTAGGAATCTTTCCGAGGGTCGCACATCCCCTTAACAACTACATTAAAAAAAGAATAGCGTTTACTGCTAATAAAAATTCTTACACAAATAACAAGAACAACTTAATGCAGTATAGTTTTGCCATACATTAAAAATTTGACTCCATATATTAATTTTATATAAAAGATAATACAGTACAAGTAGCATTAGTTAGTAAGTTTAATAACATGATCACACTCGGCAAAGGCAGTTTATAGCTGTTAAATACTAGCAATATCGTTAATAAGGTAAATTGTAACGATTGCGAATGTATATATATATAAATAGGGACGAGTAAACGTAAACAAATAAAACGTAGGGAAGAGCATAATCGTGATGTGAAAAATGCTTCGGAAAGGTGATCGCTTGCTCTATACGTTTTTCAAACTGAACATAAAATAGATTTTGATAATGTCGCGATTATTTAAAAAGAACGTAGCAATTGTTAGAAAGAGTTTTCTGAGATAATGAACAATTGTTATTATAATACGAGGGGTATTCAAAAAGTAAGTTTCCCTGTATTGGGAAAAAATAAAACACTAGTTTTAGGCTATAAAAATAATTTGACTTTATTCTTTTACTCTTAAACTATTTTTCTACGCAGTCGCCTTGGACTTCAATACATTTTTTGTATCTGTTTGCAAGCTTAAACAAACCTTCCTTAAAAAATGGCATGTCCTGTTTTTGGATCCACGTTTTAACGACTTTTTCGATTTCGTCATTTGAAGTGAAGTGCTGGCCACCCAAACTTTCTTTTAACTTTGGGAAAAGGAAATAGTCACTTGGTGCGAGGTCTGGAGAGTAAGGT
>UELV01002983.1:1571-19154 GCA_900490015.1 Megastigmus stigmatizans
CACACACACACACACACACACACACATTCGTATAGACGTACGTGTACTGCGAGCAAGAGTCCATATAGGTGCGGGAAAGCCTGCACAATGGAGTCATCAATCATTTCGTACGAGAGCCGTTCGATTGCTTCGCTTCCAACTACTGCACGCTTTCATGCCTCACTCTCTCTCTCCCTCTCTCTCTCGCTCGCGTGCAGTGCCTCCATGCAAGTGCTCTATATGCGTATTACGTGTACGCGTATACATAGCGGGGATCGACGCGAACGCGAGAGCGGTAATCGAATACATTTACAAACACGAGCGTGTGCATATATACAAGGGGCAGCTCACGTTCTCTCTCTCTCTCTCTCTCTCTCTCTCTCTCTCTCTCTCTCTCTCTCTCTCTCTCGCTCTCTCTTTCTATCGAGTACGTAGATCATTGGCGAAAGAAATCGATAATAAGTTAAACACCTACTTTAACATCAGCCATTTCAAAATCAAAACATCTCGAAATTATTGCGTCTAGTCGCCCACAATTTTCAATTCCTTCTCCTTATAACATTCCAGAGTTAAACAAAGCCTTGAATATCAGCTATTATTATAGTACAAGCAGATAAACCTCTTTTTTAAAGGATTTTAGTATTTTTGGATTAAAAAATTGAGTAAAATAACGAAACAAGTCTCGAGAGCATGGCATTTCATCTCTCCCTAAACCGTTTTTTTCCTTTTCTCATTTTTTCTGCCAAAGTATGCAGTTCAGATTAAAAAAATATGTTTGCTTACAAAGTAAATGTATCTGTGAAGTATTAAAATGAAGCTTATACGAGAGAAATTATTGTTTTAAAGAATTTCAGTATTTTTGGAAAGACAGCTTGATGAATTAACATTGCACTTTGAAAGTACGGTTTTTCATCGTCCTTAATTCAAAAAGTTTATCAAATAATGAACGTTAGTACATGGTATCTCATTGCTCTTACTTTCAGTTTCTACCAGTTATACTTACGCTGTCGGGGTAAGCAGCTAGTTTTTAAAACGTTCTCGCTCTAAAGTTACTCTTAAATTTAAGTTTCTGAAATCTGAAGTTCATCAGTATCAACTGGATTTTTAAAGGATTTCGATGCTTTTCGATCAATAAGTTGTGTTAAACTAACTAATAAATTTTGAATGCAAGATGTTTCATCGCTCCCTAGATCATCGGTAGCCTCTACTTACACTACGTTGGTTAATGTATGAAATTTGTTTACGAATGTATTACAAAATACAGGCTTATCTATGGTATCGTTTTTACACACTTGCTATACATTTTTACATATTTATTATGTTAAATTATTTAAACATGCTCGATTACGGCTAATAATAAACATTAAATGCGTTAAAAATAATTTGGAATGTGTCAAAATGACAATACACAAAATAAATGATAAGTATGTGTTTTAATAAATTACGATTTATATAGTGTATAACTAAATTCTAAATCTTTAGAAGATAAATTTAACTTTTAAGTCAAATTTAGTATTTTTTTTATCGTATATTAAGTCGATAAAATATAGGAAAAATCTCGTGAACGTGAAGTTTCATCCTTCTCGATTCTCGCCTATCGAAAAAAGCTTCCGAAATTTAAATTTAAAATATTAAGTTAAACACTTACTTAAAAATCGACAATTTTGAAAATGCGAGGGGCAAATTTCATTTTTAATGCTCACAGTATGCACCTCGTTCAAAAAAATTGTTTGCTTAGACGCACAAATTTTTATACCTGAAGTTTCGAGAATAGTTACGAAGCTAATCACAAAGTTGAAGTTCTGAAATCTGGAGTACGAGCAAGCCAATTTCTTTTTTAAAGGATTCAAATTGTTTTTGTAAAAAAGCTTATATAAAATAAAAATTAATAAGAAGATTATGGTGTTTGTGTCTGTGAAGAGTATGCTAAAGTATGCAGCCTGTTTTTTAAAGAATGCGCTTAGAATGAAGAAAAACTATATTTTTAGGATAAAAATATCTTTTTTAACAAACTTCAGTTTTTTTGGATCAACCATTTGACTTAAATAACGAACACATTTCCAAAGTAGAGTATTTCGTCTCGCTCAATTCTCAGTTCCCTCTCGTTGCACTATTCCAGAGAATGAAGCATCAGTTTAATAAATATTCACTTAGAAGTTAATACAGATCTGAACACACACGAAAATAATTTTGAGCAAGTGACTGCTCTGTCGCAAATCAGTTAACGCCACTACAAGTTTGCGCGATTGCGTACTTGTTCATAGACTATAGTCGCTGTTTCTTGCGGAACTAACGCTGCCGTGTAGGTATGCATGGATTTTTGATTCTAGGGCAGAAGCGCGCTCGCTCAAAAAAGACAGTAGCGCTCCTGCAACGGACTAGCAGGCTACTCACAGCAAAGGATAAAAGTGCTTCCCCGTTTGGTGCAGTAGACGTAGATAGCAGGATATCTGCGCGCACAAAATTTTGTCGTATATCAAATCTTGAATGCGAGAGGATAAATCCTATTTAAATATTTTTTATATTAAAATATCGCGTAAAATGATGAATAAATTTGAAGCAAATGGCATATTATCGCTATATCATATCAAAGTATGGTATTCCGTCTTATTAAGTATTTGTTTAGAAAATAATGTAGCTTTGTACTGCTAAGATTAAAAATTTATGATAGGAATTCTCTTATTATCCTTAATAATCATGTTATATCGCTCTCGATTCACAGATTTTATCCTTTAAATTGACCTATAACGTATGTAGTTCGTTTAGAACAGCTCTAAATTTAAACTTTTCAAATCTGCATAAAGTAAAATATGCTGGATTATGCACTTATTAGTAAAAAAAAAAAAACTCTTCTTTAGAAAGCATTTACAAATTTCTACTTTGATTCGAAAAAAAGCATGCTAAGAAGGTAATCGTGGGTTTAAAGTTCCTGTACCTGGAATACAAAAAAATAAATTTCATATTTAAAATATTCTTATTTAAATATTTTTTCCAAAAACATTGAGTAAGGTAGTGAGTATCTCTATTTATAATTACTCTATCAGAATATTCAGCACATTTTCATAAAACGCTTAGACGATAAACGTATCTAAATTCTCTGTTTTGTACCTGTTATACTGACACAGCGTATACAGCTCATCGAAAAGAAAAACTTAGTATATAAACACAAAAATTTAAAGCTTTGAAATCTGACGTACGTGGAGGTAAATTAAATATTTACGTACGCCAATAATTCTTAAGAAAAAGGTTGAACAAGTTGATGAAAAAATATCGAGAATGTGTCGTTTCATAACTCTGGATTATCCATTTCTTATCGTTGCGCCGTAAGCTGCCTGCCAGAAGTGCTATGTTTTAGTGATAGTGACCTCGAGGTTTGAAAAAGATGCGAGAGTGTGCAGGCTTTACTTTGCCCGCTGACAGGACGTGCGACTGGATTTGACCGACGTTTTCTCTGCCAGGATACTCCCGGCGAAGTCTACGATATCTGCGTGCGTAATCTTAAAAGAACTCGCGATCCCCTGGATGCGTACCGAAATGGGCAGGCGCTCTTTTGAGGTCCAAGGTGCGCATCTTTGGAATTCTTTGCCTGCCGAGATACGTTACGTTTCGCCGCTCGGCAGGTTTAAATCAGCGTTGGGGAAGCACCTATTAAACATAGATTGACATATACACGTATGCCATGGGGCGTTACTGAATGTTAATTTATTTTGTAGCGTCTCATATACTCCATTTTTAACTGTATGCATGTATGTATTGGCTTGAATGTATGTATGAATGGTCTTTCATGTAAGTATGTATGGTTTTATGCTGTCCCTTTTACTTTTACTTTTCGACTGAAAGATATATGACTGATTTTTGCGAATTTCATTTTGTATTAGTGTATTATTAAGCTGTAACTGTGATATCACTTATGTATTCTGACTTACAATATCTGTATTTAATTTGTAATTGACTGTGATATCGCAAAAAGTGAATTTTTGAGCAATACTGTACTATGATTGTATTTCTGTTACATGCATTTACAGCTTTGTAATTTTTTTTGTTTTACTACAAAATAAATTTATATCAATCTATCTATTTATCTCTCTCTATATATATATTTATCTCTGTCTTTCTCTCTCGCTCTCCCTCTCCCTTTCTATCTGTCTGCCTCTCCATATCTCTCTCTATCTCTCTGCATCTCTCTCTCTCTCTCTCTCTCTCTCTCTCTCTCTCTATTTGTAAACGATAACGACACGGTACTTGACTATGGGAATAGTATGGCGCCCTTTCGTAGCAAGCACAACATCGTCGATGTTAACATTGACATTCACGTTGCGTCTCATCCTAAAGAGACTTTCAGCTTTAGAAGCTATAATAAGATAACTTCGGATGAACTGAATGAGTTTTAGTGTCGCTGCGATTCGTCGACTTTTTCCACAACTACTTTAAAGTCTGACTTCGTTATAAATGGGGCGCTTGAATGTCTGAGCGCTAATCTATTGGAAGATATTAATGAACTTGCTCCGTTGAAAACTGTAACTCTTCGTAGAGGAAAAGCTGCATGGATTGGCGCTGGGCTTCAGCTACTCATAGACAAACGCAACGCTACGCATAGACGGTATAAAAGGACCGGGAGTGCCGTGCCCCTGGATGAATTTTTTCGTTTACGCAATGAGGTTGAGATTCGTATGGATCAAGAGCGTACCTTCTATCTCGGTAATGAAATTTCTGACGCTCTTGATCAAAGTAATAATATTTGGAGGGAAATGCATCATCTCCCCCTCTTGCCCAAAAGCAAGGAGTAGCTGCAGGGTTTCACCCCGGAGGAGCTGAACTCTCACTTTGCGAGTGTGTAAGTTGCGCCCAATGAGAATATAGATAATTTAATGGATATTATACAGTCGGCGTCTGATGATGGCTTTTCTTTTCAGCCAGTTTCCTTTCCAGATGTAGTTCTCGCCATGTCTCATTTTTCATCGCAGGAGAGGAGTGCGGATGATATACCGCAGAGTGTTGTAGTGAAGTCGCTGCCAGTGTTGGGAAATTATATAGTTCGTTTATTCAACTCCTCCTTTACTCCGGGAGTCTTCCCGAGTACTTGGAAACAGGCCCAGCTAGTGGATTTAAAAAAGATTTCAACTCCATCCTCGGTTTCAGACTTTCGTCCTATCGCCCTGCTGTATTTTCTTTCCAAGGTGCTTGAGAAGATTGCACACTCTCAAATAACCAGCAATCTCTCCGAAACAGGCATTCTTGATCCTTTTCAGGCAGGGTTCAGACAGCACACAGTACTCAGACAGCCCTGCTTAAACTAACTGATGACATACGTTTAGGCATTGATAGAAGGATGAAAACCTTGCTGTTGCTCTTTGACTTAAGTAAGGCGTTTGACACCATCTCTCCTTCGAGACTGTTGAGCAAATTGCACGATCTCGGGTTCTCGAGGTCCGCACTCCTGTTGATTTGAGTGTACCACAGGGGTTGGTCCTCGGGCCTTTGCTCTTCAGTCTCTGCATCAATGACCTTAAAGACCTATTTGACCATGAGGCGGTCAAGTACATACTATATGCCGATGACCTCCAGATTTATCTGCAAGTCCCTGCAGATAAACTTCTGGAGGGCATAGCTCGCCTGTCTGAAGCGGCACGTTTGGTGTCGACGTGGGCTGAGCGCTAGTCTCTGCGTCTCAATGCTGGCAAGACCAAAGCAATTTTATTTGGTTCTAGAAAATATGTTAATGATTTGGTTAAAAAGGGATTGCCAGACGTTCATATGGGGAGTGGAGCGCTTGTGCCTTTTTCCGACGCCGTCGTGAATCTCGGTGTTATATTAGATAGTAAATTAACGTGGAAACCGCAGCTCGATTGTGTAACTAAAAAAAGCTCTTTACAGCCTGCGGTTTATAAGGTAATGTACTACCGAGGCTTTAAGCAGAAGACTGGTTGAAGCTCTAGTCTTACCTCATCTTGACTATTGCGCTGTAGAGTGTCTTAACGCTTCGGACAAGCAAAAAATACGTTTACAGAGACTGAACAACAAATGTGTGCGATTTATGTATGGTGTTAGGAGGGATGAGCACATCATCCCCTACAGAAAGCAGTTGGGCTGTTTACGCGTTGACAGTCGAAGGATGTATTTTTCCGCATTCCTTACGTACGAAATCCTTCGACTCAATGAACCAAGTTATTGAGCGGCATTTTTCAGTAAACACCAGTCCAGGTGCACTAGCAGGGGTGATGCACAAAAACTATCGGTCCCGAGAGTGCGCACAGAAACTGGTATGAGGTCTTTCCAGGTTCAATGTACGCGCTATTAGAACTCTGATCTACTTAATATGCGCAACCTTCCATCTTTATGCGCATTTCAGACGGCGATCCTTAAATACCTTCTCGAGCTCGATCCTTAGTCAAATACCTAGACTTACACCCACACAGGGGACAAACAGATGGGTTTTATTTATGTTAATTTATTTTGTTTTGTCCCCTATACATTGTTTTTAATTGTGTGAGTGTATTTATTAGTGTGCATGGGAGCATGTGTGCAATGGAGTGAATGTTTAAATTTTATAATACAATTGACTGATAGATATAGATGGCTTGATTTGCCTTGTTTATTTGTATTTTAAGATAAGACGCTCTGTGATATTACCTGCTAAATATTTTTAAGACTGATATTTGTATAAGACTGATTTTTTGTATTAAATTTTTAACCTATGCTGTTATATCGTAGATAGTAACTACGTGCAATATTTATACAGATTATCGAAAAATAAAGACTGTCTTTTAAATACTATAAAACCATATGTATATTGTTATCAATCAATTTTATATTTATATGCGAATAAACAAATATCTATCCATCCACCTATCTATCTCTTTATCTCTCTCTCTTTCTGTCTTTCTCTCTCTATCATGCTGAAGTTGGGATGCCGAGCTGGCGTCAACGAATGGGACACAGGCGCCCCAGGAACTGTAATTGAAAGATATTCCTCTTTTTAAAATTTGCGATCCAGGCAGATCAAAGAATAATACTTTTCTGATTAAATTACGAATATTTACTTTAGTTTACTAAAACAATTAGATTGTTAATTAGATAGCAATTTCACATAAAACGTGAATGATAAGGCGATTGACGAAATTCTCTTCTCTGCAATAGTACTACTGACTCTCGTACCGTGAAACTACATATAATACGTAAATGATTTTCATGATTTTACAAATGCCTTTAACGGAGTTATAAATGTCGTTTTTCAACCGCATTTCAGATTTGATATACGGAAAAAATTTTGGGCGCGCAGATATCCTGCTATCTACGTCTACTGCACCAAACGGGGAAGCTCTTTTATCCTTTGCTGTGAGTAGCCTGCTAGTCCGTTGTAGGAGCGCTACTGTCTTTTTTGAGCGAGCGCGCTTCTGCTCCAGAATCAAAAATCTATGCATACCTACACGACAGACTTAGTTCTACAAGAAACAGCGACTATACTCTATGATCAAGTACACTACCGTGCGAATATGTAGTTAACTGATTTGCGACAGAGCAGTCACTTGCTCAAAATTCTTTTCGTGTGTTTTGAGATCAGTATTAACTTCTAAACGAATATTTATTAAACTGAGGCTTCATTCTCTGGAATAGTGCAACGAGAGGGAACTGAGAATTGAGCGAGATGAAATGCTCTACTTCGGAAATGTGTTCGTTATTTAAGTCAAATGGTTCATCCAAAAAAACTGAACTTTGTTAAAAAAGATATTTTTGTCGTAAAAATATAGTTTTTTTCCCTTCTAAGCGCATTTCTTTAAAAAACAGGCTGCATACTTTAGCAGGGTCAGTATGTTGTAATAGAATAAGACTGCGAATCTAGTGCGATAGAACACCATAATCTTCTTCTTAATTTTTATTTTACACAAGCTTTTTTACAAAAACAATTTGAATCCTTTAAAAAAGAAATTGGCTTGCTCGTACTCCAGATTTCAGAACTTCAACTTTGTGATTAGCTACTTAACTATTCTCGAAACTTCAGGTATCAAAATTTGTGCGTCTAAGCAAACATTTTTTTAAACGAGGTGCATACTGTGAGCAGTGTAACAAAAAGGAAGTGAGAATCGAGAGCAATGAAAAGCCATAATTTCAAGATGCTTTCGTTAATTTCAAGACTGGCATTTTCAAAATTGTCGATTTTTAAGTAAGTGTTCAACTTCATAGCGATTTTTTTGCAAACGAACTGCATATTCGGAGATAGAGTAACCCAAATCTTTCAATTTTAAATTTCGGAGGCTTTTCTCGATAGGCGAGAATCGAGAAGGATGAAACTTCACGTTCTCGAGATTTTTCCTTTATTTTATCGACTTTTCGATACAAAAATACTAAAGTTGATTTAAAAGTTAAATTTTTCTTCTAAAGATTGAGAATTTAGTCGAACACACTACAAATCGTAATTTATTAAAACGCACACGTATCATTCATTTTGTGTATTGTCATTTTGACACATTTCAAATTACTTTTAACACATTTAATATTTGTTATTAGCTGTAGTCAAACGTGTTAAAAATAATTTAACATAATAAATATGTAAAAATGTATAGAAAGTATGTAAAGACGACGCCATAGATAACCCTGTATTTTTTAATACATTTGTAAATAACAGAGATACGCTTAGTATCTAAGCGAGTATCGTTTTCAAACAAATTTCATACTTTAACCAAGGTAGTGTAAGTAGAGCGATGAAATATCTTGCATTCAAAATTTATTAGTTAGTACAACTTATTGATCAAAAAGCCTCGAAATCCTTTAAAAATCCAATTGATACTGATGAATTTCAAATTTCAGAGACTTAAGTTTAAGCTTAACTTTAGAGCGAGAACGTTTTAAAAACTAGCTGCTTACTCTGGCAGCGTAAGTATAACTGGTAGAAACTGAAAGTAAGAGCAATAAGATACCATGTACTAACGTTCATTATTTGATAAACTTTTTGAATTAAGGACGATGAAAAACCATACTTTCAAAGTGTACTGTTAATTCATCAAGCTGTCTTTCCAAAAATACTGAAGTTCTTTAAAACAATAATTTCTCTCGTATAAGCTTCATTTTAGTGCTTCACAGATACATTTATTTTGTAAGCAAATATTTTTTTTTTAATCCGAGCTGCATATTTTGGCAGAAGAAATGAGAAAAGGAAAAAACGGTTTAGGGAGAGATAAAATGCCATGCTGTCGAGACTTGTTTCGTTAAGTGTTCGTACGACGTACGCCGATGTGTGTTTACTCGTGCGACTGGTACTTTAAACACAGTGCTTTGCCGGCGCATAGATACTGACCTCTCAACCGTGAGAGAACAAGAGAGAGAGAGAGAGAGAGAGAGAGAGAGAATATGAAGAAGTGTTCGGTTATTATTATTCGAATACTTTAAACGCTTTATTGCTACCGCATATAAAATCGCACGTGTTCCTTCTATTCTCTAGTGTGAACGGACGGCCGGTACGTTCACCTGCAAAAACCTGCTGGAGATGTGCGACATTCTCGTCCCACTGCACGCCGCTAGTCGCTCGAGTTTTCCAAGGAGATACTCCTCCTTATATCCGTCGCAATGCTTCCTGCACACGATCTCACGCGTGCGCCTTCCAATCGCGTCATAACTCTCTGTCGCTCACACTCGCGGACCCTTACGGCAGCATCTCCGGTAGGTGCTTCCTTCGCTTTCGCGCGGCAATTAACCTAATTAGCCGCTCGTGTCCGGTCTTTGCTTGCAAAGACGCGTAATATTTAGATTTATAATAATTACGCGTCACACCTTCCCCCCAGACGTCGATAAGCCACGAATCCGCGGCTCTGCCTAGCTTGGAAGCCGAATCTTAAGGCGAGGTTTAGGAACAGATTTATCACAAGGCTTGGATATTATAGGAAACGTAATTATGTTAAAAAGCACAAAAAGGAAGCGAAGCATATAAGGAGAGGAAAAGAAGAAAATATTTATAAATAAACTTGAATAGTAATCAAAAAACTAGATGAAATCTTGGAGGGCGGATTCCACCACTCCTACCTCATCTTTTTCCTGGGGGAAATCTTGATGTTACCCCTAACGCGGGCAGTTACGCGTGTTCCTGGCTTCGCGCATTCGGCAAATGTAGCTCGTGAAGCGCTCGGGATGGTTTTCCCAGACTTCACTTCTCATATAGAGCTTCTTGTCCTGAAGCTCAACAAACAGAGTCTGATCCCCAATGACGTCAATTCGACGTTGTTTGATCTGTTCGCGGCGAAGTCGTGCCGCCTCGCGTGCCTTGAGACCGGCCAAAATACGCTGCTCCTCCTCCTTCAATTGCTAGAGTGGGGCCTCCTGTAGCTCCAGCTCGTCCACGACCTCGTAATAACAAGTGGTGGCGGCCCTAACTCGCTGCTCCAGTGGCCGCCACTCTTCTGCAATGGTCGGCACTCCGCCATGATAGCGTGCTCGGGGTTGAGCTCGTGGTGGAGCGGTTTAATCTCCTCCATCTGAAGGGGGCGTCTCTTCGGCGCGGTCCTCGGGCACCATCCCAATCATTGAGGCCACCTTCGAAAGCTACAACGGCCTTATTATGTGAGGGAGCTTTGGTTCTCCCTCGCTTGGCATCGCAGGGGTTTCTCCTCCCAGCGATTTCTTCGTCGTGGAGGAGAGAGCCTCCTGGCCGCTCTCCTACTCCGTGGATAGATTTACGACCTCGTGCTTCTTTAGTTCATCCTCTGGATCAAGGACGGCCATGGAGTAGCGGAGAAAATACACCGCCTCCTCCTCTAGCCCAAGCTCAAACAGCTGGGCGATGCACGCCCGAGTTCCCTCTCGTTCCATCGTTGATTCTGCTATAACTAAAGGATAGACAAGACACAAGCGATAGGTGATTAGTCTCGGCTCGCAGCTTGGCATTGCGCACGAGTTATATGATCCAGCCTCCGAGCATCTCTTCGCATCACTTAGCAGTCTATCGTTCGATCACCTCAACACCTCTGTGGAATGTCAACAAACCAAGAGACTAAACATCGTGCTGCTGCTACACAATAAAATATCACTATTATAAATACCACTCTCGTTCCAGTGACGGGTCACTCTCTGTCGGGCATCCAAGCTGTAAAGACGTGTGTCAATAAAAAGAATCTTAATCTATTTACCATATTCATTTAGTTGTGTGTGTGTGTTTGAGTGTGTTCCATCACCCGCGCTCGGGTTCTTTCACGATCAATAACATAACTGGCACTGCGGACAGGATTACTGCGAGGCTGCAAAATTTGGATTTTCCGCTAACTAACCGCACGGAAATCATTGACGAAGGAAGCAGCCGGTGTTTCAATCCCATCGTCGCAGTACACACGTCAAGCTTCGAGTCCACCTACGCATTGAGTCACGAGAAATCTTCAAAGAAGAACAGTAAGTCTTTGAAATTTCTTGATTTTACAAATAAATATGAAACAATGACTACAGTAACGTTAGAACAATTTAAATTGAGATTATGCATATGGTGTGACGCGATTCCCATATACGAAGGAGGAACAAGATTTTTGTGTCATTTCCTGCTACAGTGTGATAAATTCATCGAGACTTTACACACTAGTGATGAACTAACCAATGTATCGTTATTATAAAATCAAAAATACGCGGAGACGCACTAGATTTAGTAGTAGCTAATAAAACTACCACGTGGATAGATTGTAAAAGATTACTGACAAACAGATAAAGTGATACTAGTTCGCAAAAATTATTATTTAACAAACTTAGTACGTGTTACGAACACGCTAATCAAAATTGCAAAAAATACGCTGATGAAGTTAATCAGCGACTAAATAAAATAAAGGAACACTTACAGTTGAACTTCGTGAATGCTAAGACAATCACAATAAGAAATAAATTCTATGATAATGTTGTGAAACATGTATTTATTATCGGTATAAAAGAACCGAATCATTCACACTTAACTCATTTCGGAAAAAAAGACATTAAAGATTGCTTAACAAAATGCTGAAAATACGATAGTCACGAACAACAAGCAGCCTTTCCTACATTCATGAGACAACGAGAAAATAAACGAAAAACAAATAATTTTAATACGATTGGGACCTCGCGAATTACAAATATACCTGGAACTTCAGGAAATAGCAATCCTTTTCAACCACGCCCAGCTGTTACACAAACGCCATTTACACCAATAAATTTCGGAAACAATAACAACATTAGACAAAATAATAATCAATCAAGAAATCAAAATTATCAACCGACGCCCATGTTAATTAGCACGAGAAATACGAATAGACCGCACAATAACTTTAATAAGCCAAGTAATAACGCTGCATAACCCAATTTTACACCAAGAACCAATAGTGCAAATCTACCAAATAATAATTTCGCGCCACGAACAAACAATTTCTTTAGAAGTACGGGACCCCAGAATTTTATTTCGGAAGAACTGCACCATCAACAAGAGCAATAAAAAGAAGAGAATTATCAAGACGAACCAGTTTTGATAAATCCAGATACATCTAGCTATGAAGACGAGGAATCTTTTAATTATGAAAATTTTCAGCAAGACCCAGACTTATCCGAAAACCCGTAATAAATTAATATAATTCACCATAGTTGCCACATCTCGTAACTACAAATCCACCATTAAAAATACTTATCGATTCCGGAGCTTCATCATCTATAATAAATCCGAAAATAGGTAATGAAATGTTTTCTGAATATGTCTTTCTGTATAGTTTTGAAGTAAAATCTATGCATAAAATAACAAACGGCACACGCTCTTGAATTACCAATTTTACAAGAATTTGGAGATACCACACATATTACATTTCTTATAGCAGCTTGACACTCTACTTACGACTGCCTTATTGGATATAAAGATTTACAGAAACTAGAAGCAAATATAAATTATAAAACTCATACATTTGGCACTCCAAAATTTGAAATAAATTACCTAAAGAAAATACCGAATAAATGCAAGACCATTCAAGTGAATCACTTTAAACATATAAAATCAATAATAAGAACCTGCTACGTGAACAATGAAGAGAAGATTAGCCCACTATGTCAAAAGTATACAAACTGCTTCTATTATAACATCAGAACCAAAGAAGATCATCCTATCTACATGAATAGCTTTCGTTACCCATACCATCTCAACCAAGCAAGAGATATAAGAACCAGAACGAATATTATAACGAAGCGAAATAATTCGCCCAAGCAACTCACCTTACTCTTCGCCTGTTTGGATTGTAAAGAAAAAAGCTGATGCAAGCGGCCGACTAAAATGGAAAATGATAATCGACTATCGAAAATTTAACGACGTAACTATAGAAGATAAATAACCTCTTCCGAGAATGGAAGATATTCTAGAAAATTTAGGTAAATGTTCTGATTTTACCACTTTAAATTTGTAAAACCACTTTAACAGTAGACAATGGACATTACGAATATATCCGAATGCCATTTGGCTTGAAAAATGCACCAGACTCTTTTCAACGAATGATGGATAAAGTATTAAGAAAATACTTGCATAAATTTTGTTTTGTCTACATGGATGACATAGACATATTTTCAGAATCATTACAAAAACATTTACAGCATTTAAAACTTATACTTGACGAATTAAAGACGTATGAATTGAAAATACAATTAGATAAAAATGAAATTTTACGAAAACAAGTCCCATTTTTAGGACATTTAATAACGCCACAAAGAATTACACCGAACACGGACAAAATCGACGCAATTTCGAAATACCCATTGCCAACGGCAGAAAAAGAAATTAAAACATTTTTAGGACTTATCGGCTATTATAGAAAATTTATTAAAGATTTTGCAAACATTACCAAACCCTTTACGTAAGTGATTAAGAACGGAGAGAAGATAAATTGCGAAGATGCAGATTTAAAAAAAGCGATCAATAAATGTAAATTACGAATGCACTAATACTAAAATACCCCGACTTTGAAAAACAATTTCACGTTCCTTCGGATGCATCGAATGTTGCAATCGGAGCCGTCTTATCGCAAGAAGGGCATCCCATCTCGTATTTTTCAAGAACTTTAAGTTCAGCAGAACAAAATTATTCCACAACTGAGGAAGAATTATTGACCATAGTGGATGCATGCAGACATGTTCGACCGTACATATATGGAAAAAAATTCATTATAAAAACATATCATATGCCATTCACTTGGCTCTGATCTCTAAAAACACCTAATTACAGATTAATTCACTGGAGAATTAAGCTAGAAGAATACGGCTATGAAGTAAAATATAAAAAAGGATGCGAAAACAACGTAGCTAATGCCTTAAGTCGAGTGGAAATAAATATAGAAGAAGAAAATGAAGCAGACTATTCACTTTCGATGATATCCCAAGCATCATATGAGGTTTCGTTCACTGACGAAGAAATGGACGAAATGTTTGATGATGATGATTTGACAACTGTACATTCTGCCGAAGAGAATCCGGTATTTTCTTTACCCAAATCAGACAAAAATATCCATGTGTTTAATAATAGCATATCAATTAAAGGAGATAATGATTACCAAGTAAAAACGATAAATAGGCAAAACACAGAAACACAACTGCTTAAATTTTTCAACGAAAATCTAAAACCCGATAAACAATACGGCATCTTCTTTATGGCTGATTATTTAGCAGAAATTACTTACAGAGTAATGCCAGAACATTTTAATGGGAAGTTAAAATAATCAAAACGACTGCTTATACATCGGTAACGAATCGAAATAACTTTATGAAGGAATTAGAGAAATATCTTAACAGCAATCATAATGAAATTCAGGAAACAACAGCTAACTTTAAGAAAAAATTCTACTTTCGCAACATGGACAGAATCATCCAAAATTATATAAATCAGTGCGATATATGTCTTGAACATAAATACGAAAGAAGACCATATGAAACCGAAATGTACGGCCCTATAATAGCTAACAGGCCTCTCCAGCATGTACATTATAACGGTTGATTTTATCTAGGCGTGGGAGCGGCCCAGTAACTTCTCCGCATATATAAGCAGAAGGCAGATTTTAAATAATGGCACCAGGCACTGTTTTAATGAATTTAATTGCTACTTTAGTTTAGCAGTCGAGCAGTGCCGCTCGATTAATAAATTTTAATTTAATATATTCTAGAAATTAACTATGCGCGACTAGCCAGAGGCAGAGTCGTGAGGTCGAATAGCCTCAGAGACGCTCGTGTTTCCACACTGAGTTTCGGGTTATGGACAGGCACTTACATACATTTAAATCAATATATATTGAATAAATAAAAAATAGAAAAATACACTCTCAACTTATTTTGTTTGTAAAGTTTAACAGTATATGCCTTTAATAGGCAATTAAATGTTATACAATATAATTTATAAAATGAGGGCCGAGCGCGATATAAAGAAGCCTGTCAAAGGCGCGCTATAAAATTAAGTGGCTCGACAGTTTATTTTTAACGCCAACAAGTTATTTAATATTCAAATATTCGCCTAAAAGAGGCACGCAAATGGCTCTACAAAATTCGAGTTGCTTGGCTCACCAAATGAGTTTTTAAAAAGAGACAAAGAACGCGCGAGATGCAAGACACTCTAGCGCTTGATTACAAGCCTCAACGTAGACAAAAATTAAATTAATGATTAGAATTGAAATAGAATTTAAATACACGCGTGAGGCAATTCCTACCGTGTTTTAGCTCCTGCTCGTATCACCGAAATTTTAAGCAGGCACCGGGCCTGGAAAAGCGAGGCAATGTGATTCTATATTTAAAACAATTCTGTATTTTAAGTGATTCAAAAAAATTGATCAACGCGAACGAGCGCTGCCAGCTCAAAGGCACGGGCGCTTACACACTTTCGCAAAATGGACTTTTACACGAATAAAATAGTCGCAACTACGCGGCGCGGATGTCTTCTGGGAGAGATGCGTCCAGTTGAGCAGCCAGGTGACAAGTCGCCGAGTCCGTCGAGGCTCGCGGCATCCGACGCGCTCTCGTCGCATCGCCCTCTGATTGGTGCGCTGTAGGTCGGTACCACATCGGAATTTTGTTGTTCTTCGCATTGTTCTCTCGCTCCAATGTCCTCTTCCCTTTCCCTGTAAACAGAGGCACTAAAAGAATAAATATTTATGGAATTTTTCATAGTTTTGGAATTTGGAAATATTCCGATGCGATACTAGGGCTTATGATGTGCTTAACAGGCAATATTTAATGGAACTTTCCTGCCGATTTATGAATTGCAATTCATAGGCAAGAAGAGCGAGGCATTGAAGAGCCTATAATCCTCTCTTGCATAAATGGCCGGAAAAGGCACTCTGAGCCTTTGAGGCATAAAAAATTGAGTGTTTTTAAAATCATTGATACGGGAAAATTAAATTCTCTTGGAGGCAAAAATTAGAGATTGAAGAACAATTAAAGAAAGAAATGAAATGCGCAACTTAGGCATTTGGCTTCTATATTTTGATGTGCATCGTAGGCATTTTGGAGCGGCGGCGTACCTCGTTGGAAGCAGCGAGATCTTCTTTTGGTGTATCTTGACGCTGAAAGAAGAGGTCAGTGCTCGACGATGCGTAGTTGCGCATATGTAAAGAAAAGCAAAATAGAAAAATGAATCATTGTTTTATGGAATTAGCGGCCCGAGACGAGAGATGGAGGGACATCCCTTCTGGCTGCGTAATTTGTCTTTTTAGGCATTTTTATTATCGAGTTTCGTGGGATTAACGGGCGAAAATCCGCCGCGTTACAACATATAGACATATTTCATTTCAATAAAGAAAAGTTTCTCACCATTATAGATATCTTCTCAAAATATGCCTAAGGTTACCATCTATCTGACGGAAATGCGACGACCGTAATAAATAAATTACGACACTTCGCTTCACACCATAACTTTCCAGACAAAATTACTTCAGATAATGGAAGCGAATTTAATTCAAACGTATTTAAGGAATTTTGTCGAATACGCAAAATTGAATATCATCAAACAACTATCAATAGACACACCTCCAATGGACCAACTGAAAGATTGCGCTCTACTTTGAAGGAAAAATTAAGTATACTCGTGGATCAAAATCCGAGAGAAATTGCCAAAAATCATATGACTACTGCTATTTTAATATAGATCAAAGTATTCACTCCACCGTACATTACACGCCGTTTAATCTCCTACATGGACCTTACGAGGAATTATATAAACATATCATAGATCCTGATGCAGGTACAATTGAGAAATACAATGAAATCAGGAAGAAAGAAATTCTACCTTTTTATCGTAAATTATATAGAAAACAAGAAGAGCAGCAAAAGCTATCAGACAACTCGGACAAAACATTAGAAAACACGGGAATATTTATTAAAACGCATCAACAACAACGCGATAAAACCGCACCACGTTACCAAAAACTACTTGTTGAAAAACACCAAGACCCATCATTAGATTGTAATATTCGCGGACAACTACGCAGATATACTCGTAATTTGAGAAGTGCCAGAAGGTTGAGAAAATCCTCATAACTGTTCAAATATCAAATAGATAATGAAAAAAAATTGTAGAACGGAAAAACCGAAAAATTAATTATTCATGTAGAAGTTGTGTTTGCATATTCTCGCCATGAGAGAGAGAGAGAGAGAGAGAGA
>UELV01003182.1:0-17488 GCA_900490015.1 Megastigmus stigmatizans
TTGATTCTAAATACATTTATGAATACATAGGATTTGGTTGCACAGATTAATAATAACAATAATAATAATAACGACGATTGCAGATACAACTCTGCAGCGAATTCGAGTTTATTTTAATCAATGTATAAGTTTAAATGAAATAAGATTATTGAATTCTTACAGATATTGGTAGGTAAGTGTTGATTTTCTCAGCCAGCTTCATCCTTTCACCCTCCTCACCATAAATGTGGATCACAAATCGATTCATTTTGCTACAGAGTCTGCATATAAATCCAGTGATCACACCTTTGTCAGTGCTACCCATTTTTTAAAAAGTTCTGTACTCCACGCGAACTTTAAATCTATTTTCTCCCGCAAGAATTTCGAAAGTGATTTATGTATCACAATCTCGAAGACATTTGAGTTGCATCGAGCCTACTGTCAAACAAAAATTCTATTTCCGAAGAATGGACGGGTTTGTTTATTGGGGTTGCAGAGGTTCTAAACTAAACTGAAGTATTTGGTCAACGCCAGCTGGTCTAGAGTACGTTTGTATATTCGATCTCCGGACTCCCGTCGAATCATCTGTGCACTAGTGTATAAGTGCATTTTCGACAGTTGCGCGTTATCTACATTATCGATCGAGTCATTTCAAAATAAGTACAGAATTTTTTTCGCGATAGTAAGCAGAACTGGAGCAAGGTAAAGAAAATATGAAGAACTTATGACAAATATTGTTTATACATGTTTCAATATTCAAAGAAAATGAGCGTTGAAAAAAAATTGGTAAATATTTTTTTAATGCAATTTTATTTAATAAGCTTTTTTTCAAAGGTTTCCGTCGATTTTATTTACATATCTGAGGAAAGAAAACACTAAAACTAATGCGTTGAGTGACTTTCTACATAAAAACATAATGCGAAATATTCTGAAAAAAATGGTGAAAATGTATTTTATTCCGTTTAATTTTGAACATTTTAGAGAACATTAGGTATGTAATTAATCACATTATTTCAGCAAAATATATTGCAATGATATATTATAATTAAAAAAATTATTCTTTTAAGTTTTAATATAAAAAGATTACTTTTGCGATAACCACTGTGGCACTACTTTTATTTGTTTTTAATGATTATATTTATGAAAAATTTTTTTTTCCTCAAAATTGGTAGCTGCAATACAGTATAATCTATCTTTACGCTTTTCCTATTATAAAGAAATATATTTTTCAAATAATAAACTTAAAATAATGAAATTATTTTATATATTTATATACATATTTTTTAAAGTCGTATACCTTCTATATTATAAAAAAAGATATTCATAATTTAATTGAATATCTCATACTAAGTAGTCTCATAAAATTTCACTCAATAATTATTCATGCTATACTATTAAAAATAATAAAAATTTAGGTGCTTATGAAAATTTGTGTTAAATAACAAAAGATATTTTTATTATTGTAAAGGTTTTACTATTTTCAGTCAGCATCCATTTAAATTAGATAATATAATATCATAACTTATGTTGTTAATAAATTATATTTAATTGGTAATCTATAATTCGTTAAAGAGGCTTTGAGCGTATTTATTCTACAATTTGTTTTCTTTAAATTTACATTTACAATAATAAATAATTATGTAAGAGGATATTTGAAAAATATATTTCTGGTAATACTTCTAATTAAAAAGAAAATTGACATTTTAATACTTCATATCTACCATTCGTAAGAAAAAAAAATATTTCAATGAATCGAACAATCAGTGTCGACAGCTTGTTTTTTTTTTACATCGTACAAACATATTTGATATTAAAAACAATCACAGACGCATGTGATTTGTATAACACGATGATGGCCTAAGTCACATCTGTTTTGATGGAATGATAAGGCCAATAATATTATGAAAAGAAGAAGAAGCACGTGATTCGATACATGAGGACCGATAAGACTGCAATTTCATCTGAAACATACTTACCTTTTCGACTCTACAATCTTTATCGGTTTATTTAATAAAAAAAATTCAATATATTTTTTTAACAGAAAAGGAAAGTAATTTAAAATAAAAAAAAAAGGTGCGAGTACGGTTGATAGTAGAAAATGGTATAATGCACGCTTCAACTAAAACTACAAAGCTCCCCCATCGACTCATAATTTTGTTCAATCTTCGCAATTCGGTTAAAGACGTTTTTGTTTTATCTTATTAATAATCATTTTTTACATGTACACGCGAACATACATTTTCAACCGATCGTTCACTCTCCTGCTCTCATTCTTTGATTAAACGAGATGTAGCGTATTAAAAGTACACTCGACAAGTAACTAGTAGTGAACTATACACATGTATTTTTTTTTCATTCTTTTTATATACACGCATGTGTATGTACACATACACACGTGTAAAACTCGGTTTGTCTTTGAAAATGAACATGGATGCATGATGGCTAGGCGTCAGCCGAGCCAGGGTCTGCACCGAAGCCGATTCACATTCGATTAACATACCCCCATAAAAAAGGAATCTTCGTGTGTCATCGATGGAATCGTAATTAAAATTTAGTCGTTATTTAAATGCCACGCAAAGAAGCATATACACAAAATTTATTCATCCGTCCATTTCATTATAGTCTTAATTCTTTGACTGGAATTGCACGATCATCTGTAGATTCGCTATAGTTTTTTCGAGCATGTCCAGCCATGAAACGTTATTCATCGATCGACAGAGCTGGCTGTTCCAGTTGCTCGTTGTGCTGCTCGCAGTGATGAGGCTCGAGCTTAATTTTGCATCCGCTTGATCACTCTTCTCCGTATCGCTAGACTTGATAGACTTCACTTCCTCTTGTTCCTTGCCCGCCGTCTCTTTTCCGCTTCCTGTTGCTGTTGCTGTTGCCGCTGTTGTTGTAGTCGTCGTCGTGGTCGTTGAGCTGGTAGTCGCTGATGTAGCCGTTGTCTCTGGCGAATCGTTACCCTCTTTCGGATCTTCTGTGCCAGGGCTAGAAGCGCTGCCTTCTTCTTCGTCATCCTCATTATCATCGTCCTCCTCGTCTTCCATTTCATCTGATACGTTGAACTTGCGCTTTTTCGTAGGTGCCTCGAGCTCTTGCTGTTTTGAGTCTTTGATCCTCGCTCTGGCAGCCTTTGTACGTGCCAGCAGTGCTTCAAGAGCGGCTTGTAATGTGGGAGGTGGCTTTATGTCGGCACCGCTGCTGTAGACCAGAGCTAGGGCGCGCAAGTCACCGGTTAGTCTGTGCGCTGATGCTTGGACGTCGACCACCTCGACCATAGACGTGAGCGTACTGACAAGGTTCTCGATGATCGAGCAGGTCTGTTCAGTAAGTACATGACTGGCAAGCTTGGGGAAGAAAGTTTTGAGGAAGGCGTGTATGGCTGGTACAGCTAGTGACGATCTCTCATCCAAGAGAACAGCGTCGACGTAATCTACGGTATACGTACACCGAAGGAGAGCAGCAATGTGTTTTCTGTCAATATGACTCGCAGCGTGCACATCTAGCCACAGTCTTGGAAACAGAGCCAAATGCAACGGAACCCCTAAAATATTAAATCAAATTTTAAATGTAACACAGATCCATACAGTTATTATAATTATACGATTAAAAACAAAAAGTGTATCAAACTTAAAAATGTATCAAAGAAACAGTAGTAAAGATAACTACACACCTTCAAAGCCTAACATAGCACTTAGATTAATGAGGATCTCAGTCATGCAGTCGTTGTTGATCGCCAGTCTGCACATGACATCGATCAGTTCGTGGTACGGCAAGTAAAACTCTAGCAGTGCACTATCGTATTCTGGATCGGTGCCTTTTGCAGCTTCGAGCTGCGAGTGCGGCACGGCCATCTGTACCATAGGCCTAGCTGGCCTCGATGGCATTTTTCCGGGTGGCGTTGATCGTCTCGGTAGATAGGGACCAGGTGGCACAGTGGCATGTGATTCTTGCAGTGCTGCGTGACAATGCGAGAGCAGCGGTGCAAGGATAAGAATAGCATCGGTTGGCACGAGCATTACCAATTCCTTGAGCAGGTCTATCGCTAAGTTTCGCATATCCGAGGGATTGTACGTATTGAGAAGCGTGGCGAGTTTGCGCAACACGTCTGGCCACTCTTTACAGTTGGCGAGGATATTGCGAGCGTCTGGACTATCACGGGCCGTTCGCACGCAGCGTACCAGCTCGACGATTATGGCTATGAGTTCGGCGAGATCGCCAGCTACGTGACAAGCTGTTGCTTCATGGTACATTATATGCAGCATATGGAAGGCTTCGAGGGCCATGCTCAGGCCTCCATTGTAAACGACATACAAGCGATCATCGTCAGATTCGATTAAGATCCTAAAAGGAAACAAAAGGATATAAATTAAAAGAATAATTTTCTTTTAGCGTAGAAAAATTGTTTTTTTTTTATTTTATGAATTTAAAGTATTTGATATAAAACTTTAGTAAAGCTGTTTACCTAAATGCTGATATAAGTGTTGCCCAGCATGATCGTCCATCGAGTCCCTGTAAATAGGAAGACAAAGTTCCTCTTCTAAACGATGCGATTTCAGCCTCCTCTTGTTCAGTTTGGTCCGGATGCCGAGCAACCAAGAGTTGCATTAGCTTAAACAATTCATCCACAGCCTGAAAAATATAATTAAATGTGTTAACCAAACCATTATTATGATGCTTATGATGGATGAAATTTAAAATGTAAATATATGTACCGTTGAATATTGAGTAGGATGAGGAGTTATATTTTTGAAAGCCCATTGTATATTTTGATGTGCAGCTAATTGTCTTGTAAATGTATGAGACTGTTGACAACAAAGTCTTAATAAGCCGTAATATGCAGGCAGCATTACACGATTGAAAAGAACCACATCCTGGTCTTCATGATCAGCTCTGCAGAATATTTATAAATTGAATGATTAATTGTTTTCATAAATTATTTGTAAAGATATACAAACTTATACTTACAAAATGTAATTGAATGCGATGTTTTTTATAATGTGCGGATTATGAAGAATGAGTGCAACGTTTTCGGGACAGTCGTTGCTAACATGATACCAAAAAAGTAAAAGTGCTTGTTTATTATGATGTACTGGAATGCTTGGTTCTGATAACTTTGGATGGAATAAAGTCCATAGATCATTTAGGTATTGTCCAAACTGTAAAAAAAAAAAATTAATGTAAAAATTAAAAAGCTATAATAACGTAAGCTACTATATAACTATAAGACATACCATAAGTTTTTCGGTATTCGAGATGACACAGTAAGTCATCAGAGCGAAGTAGGCAGTGAGTTTCATAGTTCCGTGCGTATTAATTTCCGTGAAATGCCTAGCAGGAATGAGCAACCTCAGCAACGCCGTATAGATCTGATGCAGTACCAAGGTAGCCTCGGACGAGAGTTGGAGTTCCCTTGTGGTAGCACAGCTCAGACCTAATCTGTGAGCACTTCGATAACCCTGTCTAAAATGCGCAGAGGGCACCAACGAAACCAGAAGAAAAGCGGCAGCTGATCGTACTCGTTGATTCGAGTTTTCTATAAGGAAGGGTTGAAGCCATATGTCAAGACCCTGAAGTACCCAGGCATGAGCCAATTTGCTACGCGTGACAGCAAGAGCGAGCCATTCCAGAGTGCCATGGGTCGCGATCCTCGCCACCTCCCACACGCGACTAAGAATCAGCTGAGTCATACACGGTAAACCTGGCGGACTGGAACCCTCGGTCAGTAAAGTAAGGATCTTGAAAAATGGCTGGCACACGTCTGTGTGTTTCGTGATTGCCTGGAATATCATGGTGACAATGTGTATGGCAAGTCTGTCATTCCAGCGACAAAGCGACTGAATGAGATTGCGTGTCTGATTGAGGTTGATCATGTCGCGAATCTGTTGGTATAGAAATGGGAAGCCTTTGCCACCGGCCACTGCATTAAAGTCCGACGTAGATAAATTCAACCTTTTTGAAAATGAAAAATGACATTTTCTATATTATTTATTCAAAATAAATTTATTGAGAAAATATTTATTTTCGTTATTAAATGATTAAAAAACTTAAAGCTAATAAGTTGAGAAACAAAGAGATTATTTTTACCTGTGATCTGGCATCCTACTGCGCTCGACCAGCGTCGCAATCAAAGTAATCATTTTGTCTAAAGATGCAGGTCTTAACTTTTCGGTTGATATCGCCACGACTTCTTCTTCTTCCTCTTCCTCACTGATAGCGTCTACAAACTCATGCGTCTTATGACCTAGATAAAAGTTAACCATAGTAGAAATCGCTTGAGCTTTGATCAAAAACATTGTTTCCTCCTCGCCCATTTTGCTAAACTCATAGAGGAAGGCAAAGTACTCAGTCAGATGCTTAAGATGTTGCTTCGCGTGTTCCATCAGCGACAGCAGCATGCGAACGAAGCGCGTTACACAGGACTGTGTGCCAACGGTACTTGGATCATCCTCTGATTCACACACAAGATAAAATGGTGCCTGCAAAAAACAATAATGTATTTTTAGATATACTTATTCCGTCAAGACCTATAGAAAATAATTTGATAAAATATATAATATTCTTAAATAGCGATTGCATTCATACCTGCGAAGCTCGCAGTCTCTGTATAACGTGGATGCAGAGCCTCTGAAACATCTGCCTAACCATCTGATTCGGGCACTTGACTAGAATTTGTATGGGCCACCACGAGTCTGCAGCCATCTTCTCGAGAAAACCAGCACACGCCGTCAGCGAGTTGTTAAATTGCTTTGTCAGTAGCTCGACCCACTGGACCATCGTTGGCTTCTCCTTAGCATGAATAAATGTCTCCATGAAAAACGACGCTGACAGCTCTGCTGACAATTCTGTGATTTCTGGCTGAGCCGTCATGAGTGTTTGCGGTATGTAACCACAGATCTGCCACATGAAGCTGAAATAATTGTGCTCGAATATGTTCTTGTCTTGCAGGAAGTGCATGTTATCTTGCCATATCCATTCTTCAAGTTCCTTATTTAGTTCTAGTGGTGGCATCGTTTCTGCAGGACTTTTGGGAGAGTGCAACGGTTGCAGTTGCAATTGTCGGGTAGGTGATTCTATAGCCATGGGACTTGAACCGGTGGCCTCATCCTCTTTATTAAGTGGCGATTCACTTGGATCTTGGCACCACTCGTAAAATAGCATATAGGCCGAGTTGGATTTCTCAAAACTAAAGTCCATGAATTTTTCGGTGACAGAGTCGTAGGTTTTACTGGTCATCTCACCACCAAAGCATTCAGCAGCTATTTGGTTGGGATCAAAAGGCTTGACCTCGGCATCATTAAACAAAAACCACTTATCCTTATTTGGACAAGTGCGATCGCGAATAAAACTGTAGTAGTGGCCACCGTCCGCCGTGCCCGTATGCACCGTCACGCCTATCAAATCATACTGACAGTGCTCTTCTTTGTTTTCGTGACTTCTGCTTTCAGTCTCTTCTTCCTTGTTGCCCTGGTCGGTTTCCGACTTTTCGCGATCCTGACAGTGACGTGGTATAAGTTTCTTTTCCATGTAGCCAGACATATCAAGTCGTAGGGGAAAGCTGAAGTGCGTGTTAACCTTTTCCTTCAGCATCGTGCCCATGTTGAAAGTATAGCGCATAGTGTTGAAGCAAAGAATCCGCGGTAGTTTCTTGAAGCAAGCTCTTTTCTCAGCTCTCACTTTTTTACCGCACTGAGAGCACGTATACATGTTATCACCTTCCAACGTATCCTTAACAGTTACTTCGTCGAGACTCTCGTACAAATTTCTCATATCCGCAACTTGACAGCGCACTGTGTAAAATTCTTCAAGGGTTCGGCTCACGTGTTCACAATCAAGCGAGACAACGTTGTTCGATATTATGCCGCAGAACAATGTCTTTACGAGGTTCTTCAAATCGGTGGTCATCTCCTCTAATTTAGATACAAGATCTATGAAGAATTCAGCCATGTCCTTCTGCTCTCCGGTATTCAATGGTTCGTGATTCATAGTGTAAACGCGACAGAAGCTCCGAGGATTATAAGCTTTCCTCTCGGACTCCAGAAGATACGCGAACATTCTCTGCAGTTCTCGCAACGTCAGCTGATGTTTGTTCGCCCGATTACAGTCTGCCCCTAAAATAGCCACTCGCGCTTGGGGCATCATGTACAGATGCTGCATACAGCTGGCCATATAACAAGTAGCGCCTAGATTTGTGAGTCCAACGTAGCCGCAGTCCGATCTGCCGTCTTCGTGAGGCCAGTAGTCCCAAGAATAAGGTGAGTGCAAACCTGGTTTATGTTGGCCGAGCAGTTTCTCGTGTAGTATCCTGTAATTATCGGGTGCGGATTTGACAAGTTCAACGAGTAGATCGAAAGCCGCGGACCTCGATGCCTGGCTCTTGCATTTGGGCATGTGTTTCGCTCGTGGGTTTGGCAAAGCGAATAGAAAATCAAAGACACGATTCAGTAGATTTTGACCAACCTTGCCTTGTTTACAAGGTGGATTGTGCGCCATTATGTTACAACAGAGGTTTAGCAGGCCAACGAGGCCATCATCCTCGACGGTGTTGTGGCGAGCTTCTAAATAATCCCTCGCCAAGATGGATTTGATTGCACGAGTAGCAAGGGCTTGCAGGTCGATGGTACTGCCGGATTTCTCACTAGTACTTTCTTGTATCGCGTCCTCTGGTAGGGAATCAATCAAACGACATACCAGCCAGAAATAATCACGACAAGCGGGTCCGTAGGACTCTTTACCCTCTTCGAGAGCTTGGTGCAAATGCATCGCCATGTCCGATTTCCGACGCGCCGGCTGCATTGTCTCTGCGATCGGCAGATACTCCAATAGCTCACTCAGCAGCGGAACTATGAGAGTAGCGGGCGATGAATCAAGCAAACATGAAGAAAGGATGTCCTCTTCGGTCTCGACGCTGCCAAGGCAGAGTTTGTAGAGGGCCGTGCACACTTCTCGACGCACAGCTGGTTCGGGATCTTCTAGTACGAGTCGGCGGAGCCACGTTTTACCGAAGGGTTTATCGGTAGCAAAGAGAGATTGGCCAATTGAGGGATCGCTGTGTACCCAGCAAACAAGTAGCGCCATCGCGTAGTGAATGACCTGCGAGCGTCCAAAAAGTCCAGTCTTATAGTGATTGGGATCGCGAGGCATCGAGGCCTCTTCAAGTATGTTCGTGATTCTGGGTAAAACAGTTTTCAAATCCATCAGAGCCGAGAGCTCTTTGCTCAGTCTTGGTATAGCGAGCTTATCGGCCTTGTTTCGTCGCTTCCCATCTCGCGCGACTCCTAAATGACACAGCTGCTTCAGGAGACTTGCCAAGCAGTCCTGTTGCCACTCGCTACCATCACTATTTTCAAGACAACCGGACATGAAGATGTCGAAGAGATGTCGTAGACCACCGTGGCGTACGAATGTCGTTGACCAGTCGGTGGGTGTGTCATCCGAGTCACCGCTACTCGCGTCACCGCTACTCGCATCGCCACCTCCTTCGTGAGCAAGTGAAGATAGCATATCACGACGGGTTGAGCGTTTCGACAAGGATTCTACTATGTATAGGGAGTACATGAGTTTGTGCGGGTTCGAGGGATCCAGAAGTTCCGGTAACGATGCCTCGTCAAGTTTTTGGAAGCCTTGTAGTAACGTCGGACTCGTTGGAAGAAGCGTGAGTGTGTCCCAGACCCTTCGAGATAGTACCTGGAAAAAGAGTCATATTAAAAATAGATTAGCTTTCAAGCAATATAGTACAAAATAATGTAGCACTCGATTAATAAGATTCGACAGATTTATAAAAAATATTATAGCAAAGTATTTATCTGAATATTATATTCTTATTAACATCTTTCATAAAAGCATTACAATTTAGAAATAGGGTGTATAAATTCTTCATCCCATTCAGTGTTTTCGTTTTAAAAAAAGTTTCAAGGTAATACAAAAAGTTAGTTTGACTAACCTGTGCCTTAGTGTGTGGTATCTCCTGTCCTCCTTTCACGACCGTTTTCATAGCACCCAACGTTCGCATCAACGTAAAAAGCTGCTCAAAGTATTGTGGTCTCAGTAGCAAAAGTGTAGGCAAGGAGTCTCTGGGTGGCGGTGGCAGCAGCGACGGCGAATCTATATCTCTTTTCCCAGCTCTTCCACCGCCATTGCATCTTCCAGCACCCAGTGAAATAAAAACTAATTGCCCATCCTTAAATCCCGTCTCTGCCAACGTTTTTTCATCAAATTCGATCGTAAGCTCTTGTCCTTGCGTTATCATCCTTATCGGTCCATCTGTAAGCAATGAGCCCAATACAGAGCCAGAGCTTGCACCTGATATCGACTTGGACGATGCACCGAGAGCCTTGCCGTCATCCAAGACGAGACGGGTATGTGTGTCGTCCCACCACTTTGAGACTTCGGCCCTCAGATCAGCCACGTAATCTGTACTCAACAACGTGAAAGTCGTCTTCTCGGAAATTCCCGCGGGCTGAACGAAGACTTTGAGCTGTTGACTTCTCTCCGAAGTGTTGGCTGCTATGTGACTGCCTGCACCTCTTCCTTCTAGAGCCCATCTCCGTAGATGGTAGGCGTAACGCTTTCTAAAAGCTTCGAGATGTGTCCTAAGCAGGAGCAAAGCTCGCTGGATACAGCGCAGACTCGCCTCTTCATTGCTCTCGAGATCGGCACTGGCTGCGGCAAGGTGGGTCATGCACTGCGACACGAACTCAATCTCTTGGGTGAGTTGGCGTGACATGTAGTAGCCGTTAAGGTATTGAATCGCGGCCATGCTGACCTCGGTACTTTTAGCTCTAAGAGCAATCTTCCATAGGAAGTCCATACCTACCGAATCTACGTCTCTCAATGGCCTATCCAGATGAACAGCAGCTAGTCGCGCTAAATTGCAAAGCTGTTGGAAGAGACTCAGACCAGTCATGCTTATTGTCTCAGGCGGTAGACTTGGCAATTTCCGCATACACAGATGCTTTAACGTATCCATGCCCAGAGCGTGTTGCTCCGTCGATTTGGCCTGGCTGAGCAGCCAGCTGAACAGTTCGTCGGCGCAGCTCGGATCTTGGGCTAAACAGTGCCAAAGTGTATCGACCTGCTCGAGGCTGAGACGGAAGCAGTCGGGCGAGCCAAGTGGTGAAAATATCGATGACAAGAATTGCAAGCGCACTTGAATCTCGGTCTGATGAGTGTAAAGGCTCTTGGGACCCGTACTCGCATATGTTTTGAGATTATTAAAGAAGTGTTTCATCATGCCGCGCTCGCGATCTGCCCAAGTGGTGATCGTGTGAGCGTCCATCGTACCGAACTGCTGAAAACTAGCAAGAAGTTTAGGCAGAATTCTCAATGACACGACGACTGATCGGTTCGAGGCGAGATTCTCGAGACATCCCTCGATGAATTTCATTGGTATAGAACGGTCGATGTTGTAGCAGAGAAGATTGCACAAAGCTTTTTCCGCCTCGACGGCTAGACCCTCCCCCAGCTGACCGATCTTATCGTCCTGCAGCAGATCCCAGAGCAATGTATTGCCTGGCTTGCATACTGTTTCGAGATTGAATTGAGCACCGAGACGTGCCACACTTTGACGAACGGTCCGCACTTGTGGTGCACGACAAACCGATCTGCGCACCGTCATGGTCGAGTGTGCGTGATGTGGGTGATAGGCTTGCATGTGAATGGCTGAGAGATGCTGGGCAGCCAGTTGAGCGAGCTCCTCCTCGCAGCCGCTCTCCTCGCCATCGAAATCGGCCATGTTTTTCTCACTTTTGTTGGATATGCGGCTACTGTACGAGCCCTCCTCGTCGGAAAGCATCTCGTCCAAACAGGTTGGCAGAAAACGCGAGCCACTCGCATGATCTAGACAAGCTTCGTAAAATAAAAATAAAAAAAAAACAGTTAATACCTATTTTGTAGAATTGCATGGTGTTTTAACAATAAAATTAATTGTATTAGAGAGTAACTATTTCTGAATAAAAGGAATAATTTTAAACGTTGTAAAAGTTTAATATGAAAACTATTTATAAGTGTAAACTTAAATTATAATTTTTCTTCGAAAGACGAGGCAAAGTATTACATTATTTAGTTACCTAATTCCGAAGTGACGGTACTAGCTCCTTCAGCTCCCGTAACAACACCGACTATGTCACTATCGTCTTCGTCATGCGAGCTTTCACCCGATTGCACATTAACCTCGCGACGTACCATCGCCGAGACGTACTTGCTACTTCCGCTACCACTGGCTCCGGCAGCCTTTTCAACTCTCTGAGCGAGCATAGGTCCAGTGGTCGTGGGTACTTGTTGGTCAGCACCTACCGGTTGATCCATAGCTATTGCCTCCTGTTTCACACGATCGAGAGTGTCAACTACGACCTTTTCGACAGGTTCCACCGTCTTGGTCGCCTCGCTCGACTGCGTGAGCGTGCTGTTATCGGGGAAGGCTGCTGCGAGGTTTTCACTGCTCTGTGACTTACTCGGCGAAGCAGCCTTATCTTCATCCTCCACGGCGATGGTTATCGATGGCGTGTTCTCATTAGACGTGCGTTTCTGCGGTCTCTTACGTTTGCGCAACATCTTCTTTTTCTTACGTACGTGAATGACGATCGCATACTCCGCGTTAGACTTGTCCGTATCGGCATCGGTTGTATGCTCCTCTGAACAGCTGACAGTTTTTTCTTCCATGGCTTCTGTGGTATCGCGCTTGTAGGATCCGTCGTCGGTCTCGACATGGTCCTTGATGGTCACTGCGTTTTTCCGGTCCTTCGACTGAAGCACCTCTTCCATCTCGAACGATTCTGATTTCGCTTGTAGAGCCTCCGAAGTTTTCGACTTTGACATGCCTATAATAATAATTTTTTAGTTTTTAGTTTTTACTATAATATTTTTGAATCACGTGATCTATGCACATTTAATAATTTTCTTAATACTAACCTTCGCACTCGCTGTCACCTCTGGCTTGTTTTCTTGGCGAGGGCCCCTCTGAAGGTGCAGGACTGGGTTCTTCTTCCTCATCAGGACTACTACCCTCCATCCCGCTTGGCTCACTGCTGGTACTACCCTCGTCCACAGTCAAATGCCGCAGCGGATCTCTAGTACCGATAGCCAGTGCACTGGTATAAGCGGCACTACTCGACGTCCATATGAATTTTATCAGAGCTGACACGAGGAACAGGCTTTGCTCCGTGTGTTCCTTGGGCTCCAATTTTCCGAGTAGCGAGTACAAATGCAGCACAGGTGTTGGTGCCAAATGCTTGACCAAAGGCGCCAATAGATCGTAGACCGGTCGAGCGCAGTGTTTTAGCTGAGCCGCTTGCCACATTATGTCCATGTCCATCGACGAGATACGGCCTTCCATTGCTAGAAAGCTCAGCACGATGTGACTCTGCTTGATTACCTCGACGTGAAGATTTGGCCCGAAAATGTGGGCGATTATGTTGTTCTCGGTGAGCCACATAGCCAGGGCATGTCCGACCTGCTCGATTTCTGCCACAGTTTCACTGTTGCACAGTTCGTTGAAGGCCGTAATATGAGAGTTGATCTGAGCTATACCGGCCAATCGCATCGTCAGAGTCGTACTTGTAAAATACTTAAAGGCTAAGTCCAGGCCGTCGCGGTCGAAAGTGGGAAGCACCGCGTCTATCGGATCCTTTACGGCGCTCCACATGAAATCTAAGAATAAATAGTATTCAATACATAAGTAGACCTTATAAGAATTGAATAATGCACAAAAGTTTGTTAATGCAATAATTCTGAAATTTGTTGAGCTATTTTTAAGATATGTATATTTAATAATAAAAAGTAAATTTCTATTTTATCTGTTTACATGATTTTTAGAAAGAAATGCAAGCCATTTTACACCTTGAAAAATTTAAAATAATTTCTTAAAGTTTTACTTTACCTGCCATTGTTCTCACAGCAGGAGTTCTTAACTCTTTATCAGTTAATCGGCACATGTACTTCATAACTCGACTACGTAAAGGTATAAATAACTGAATCACGCTACCATAATTCAACCAAAGTTTTAAATTACAAATTACTGCAACCATGGAGTGTGCAAGACCAACAGGCAGTGTATTTTCCATATCAAAACAAGCTGACATTAAATTGAATCCACTTTGATGACAAAAAACGGATACTGAACGAATCAAAGGTGCCGGCACCTCAGGATCATGTGGTTCACAGTACCCTCCTTCATCCTACAATCAAATTTTGTATTAAAAATAAAATATATACAAATTATTACTATTCTGATATAAACATGCTTCATCATTTATTAGTATATGAACATTGTATTCAATAAAATAAACTTAAAAAGACTTGCTCTGTTAATATGACCTTGTATTTTGTAATTAACATAAATATTATTTAAATGTTGTAACACTTTAGCAGTTAAAAATATAAAAATATAGAATCAATTTTGGCAGAACAATAAAGATAAAAAGAGATTTTTAAATCTACCATTTTAAGCAAACTAAATAATAGACACTAAATAAAAAGTGATGACAGCATTCTACATCATTATAATATTTTTAAATATAGTTGAACTATTTGGTATTAGATTTACTTTGACAGGAGCCAGTGGATTAATAGCTCCGCCATGCTTCATTGCAATGTAGAGAGGAAAATTCAATAAAAAAATCTTAGATAAAAGATGAAACAGTTTTTCTCTGTTTTGATGGGTCCAATGTAATTTGGATCTAGACGATTCCGAACTCGATGATTTTTCTTCCATGCTCTTTTCTTTCTCTTTCTTATCAGCCTCGTCCCCATCACTACTGCTAGTTCCTTCTTTCTTTCCTTCAACATATTGTTGCTCTTGTTGTATTTCTTGTAATTGTTGCAATGTACAAAGAACAATATTATGAATCAGTCTAATAAATCGATCAAAGTTTTTTATTTCACGATAACAGCACATACACTGTCTGTAAATAATAGAAATTCCAAGTTAATACATGAGAAAATATAAAATATTTGTACAATTTTTTTTTTATGATAGTATTTAAGTTTCAATGCATACCTTTGAACCCATTGATTCACATAATGTAATACTGTGTCTACGTCAACGACACAAAGACTGGGTATCTCATCGTCTTCTTGAGATCTCTCATCATCTGAAATATTATAACTCATATGTCAGTATTTTGTTTAATTTGCTAAAATTGAAAAAAGCAACTACTTGAAACAGAATTCCGTTGTAACATTTTATTTATATGTAGTATAATGGAGACAAGGGGATAAGGTGCCATGTAAATTATAAAATTTCTACCCATGAAAAACTTAAATTCGAGAAGTTAAATGAATCCAAAATAATTTATCCCATTTTAACAATTAATTATATTTTTGTCAACAAAAATAAAGTTGTATACATTTTGTTAGTAATAATTTTACTTCAAATTTTAATAATAATGCAACAACTAATTCTGAATGACAATCTAATACAAGAGATAAAAGGTTATGATATAATTTTGTTAATAAAAAAATTATTAACTTTTATATGCACACTTACATTTTTGATAGTCTTACCTATGATGATTGTTAAATTAGATATCCTTAAACTATATGTACTAAAAAATATTGAGTTCATAACGAAGACTATAAA
The DNA here is from genome assembly GCA_900490015.1 of Megastigmus stigmatizans. NCBI lineage: Eukaryota > Metazoa > Arthropoda > Insecta > Hymenoptera > Megastigmidae > Megastigmus > Megastigmus stigmatizans. Next base: position 15,557 of record UELV01003182.1, read on the forward strand.
GAATTAAAAGTTAACTATTATTTATTTACCTCTTGAAATGATTTTGATATTTTATAAGATAGTACAAATGTTTCAATACTCTTTGCTTTAACGAATATGTCTGTATTAATACAATTGCAGTTTAAATTTATAAATCTTGTTAAGTTACTTGGAATTTATAAATAATACTTTAGTCAACTAGAATCACATGGAAAGCTAGACTTATTTAAGACCATATCATTCAAATTTTATATGAAAATACTAGACATCTAAAAAAATGACATGTTGCTCACAAATTTACACAATTATAATCTGTTACTAATCATCAATAGACAAAATATCATAACATAGACTACTGCATTTTATCTGTCAACATCGTTTACATTTCAGTTCATATCTGCCAGCAGTTATAAAAGTTTGACATGTACTTCTATTGCATTTCTCACAATGTATATCGTATTAAATACCATAAGCAAAGTACTTGTATGATTTAAACTGAAATCTGATGTCCAGGTATCATTTAAAAATCAACCCCTTAGATATCAGAACTGTATTACTCGACAAAAGAGTCATCGCTCCAAAATCATCAATAGAAAAACCTCTTCACCCCTGTTAAGAAAATCATCCATCAAAGCAGTGCAATGAAAGCCCCCTGCAAATCCCATTGCAAATAAAGGCCTGAGAATAAAATGCTCAAGTTGAAGGTTATAATGCCAAGATAAAGGTGCTCTCTCCATTAAAGAAAAAATCCAAGAGCTAAAGCTAGGAGCGGACTCGATAGAGCAACGGGGCACACGTTACACCTAGGCCCTGCGGAACATATCTCTCGTGTAACATGCGGCGCGTCTCGGTCGCAGAGAAGTGCGTGTCTCCCCATAGACGACGTGGTTGGCTGCAGTTGCGGTCTATGGCTATTCAAAGGATGAGAAATAAAGGAGGCACTTACAAGAGAGCAGAAGATCGTGAAAGTCGGCGCACACATCGCACATGATTGCAAGTCCGTGGGCCCCGAATCTCGCGCGAAATACCCCGCGAATATCACCTCAAGTCCATATCATATCACACGGCTGCGGCAGCCCAGGGCGGCCGTGGTGCTGGCTGCTGCTGCTGCGACCGCTGACAGAGGCATAACATCCAGTCCCAGCGACGACGTCGATTCTTTACCGTTCGAGGCGCGAGCAGCAGCATTGACGGCAGTTCGTTAACTCCTCGGTCACCATGTTGATCTCTCGCGCACACACAACGCTCTCTTCTTGTTCTTCTCTCTCCCCGTATTATACGAGTGGCCCACTCTCTTTCTCTTGCTTTGCTCTCTTTATCCTACTATACACGGGGGCTCCCTAGCTCTGTCCTTCTCGCTCTTTCGGCTCGCGCGGTAGCAGCCGGAGCACTGACTATAGAGCAGCCCTGTGCAACCCGTGTGTGTGCGTGCAGCAGGCAGTGACCGTCACGGAAAACAGTCAAAACCGAGATCCATCTCTCGTTCGTTTTCCTACGATCCTACGTGTATTATCAGACCTTATACTTCTGTCTCTTTCTCGAGCCGTATTCCGTGGCCGAGCCGCTCACTCCGTCCCTTTCTATCGGTGACGTTGAAAATGGGAAGAATGACCGCGCCGCCGTTCACCATCTATAAGCTCGTTCTCGCGAACCGCGGTGCGCCTTCTCGCCTATCTTCCGTCCGACCGAGAGAGAATGTCTCGATGCAGTTTCGACACTTATGCATACGAACCGAGCTCGCTTTGATTTTTTTACTACCCTGAACTTTCTTATCGCTCGAGGAATCGTTCAGTGGCCTGTGAAGAGTAATGTGCTCTGGTTTTTTAATGTTTTTCGAAAATGTCAACGCACCAGAGCTTTGGATATCACTCGATGTTTAAAGGCAAAGGCGCGCGTGGAACTTGAGAACCGGTGGAAAATATATACGTGTAATCATAGTATATATATATATAT
>UELV01003183.1:0-16526 GCA_900490015.1 Megastigmus stigmatizans
TAATTACTTACTTTGGAACCTTAAAATAAATCCGCAAAAGTGCGAATCTATCTTATTCCACCAACCTCTAAGATTCCTAAACAAAAATAAAAGAGAAGCAATAAAAAACTTTGAATTGAACATCAAAGATACCGATGGTGCAACCCAAGTAATAGTCCGGAAAAATTGCGTTAAATATCTAGGTGTACATCTAGACTACCTACTTAGGTTAAACACACACTTACAGACACAACTTGCGAAAGCTAGAAATTGTTTCAGAGCCAATAGCAGACTTTTTTACAACAAGTCACTCAGCTCGAAAGCTAAAATCATCTGTTATATGCTTCTCATAAGACCAATCTTAACCTACGCGTCGCCCATATGGTGGAACGTCAGCGCCTCCATGATGGAAAAATTTAGAAAATTCGAAAGATCTTGTCTACGCGCATCTCTCCACATTTTTCGGAAAACTCATAATAAGCAATATGTAAGTAACCAGTGTATCTACGACAGAGCACAAATCCCTCGCATTGACAATTTTATAATAAAACTCACGCGCGACTATTATGCGAATCTTCCTAACGTAAAAAACAACTATCTCGATCTGTACTCTGTCACAGATGCAACTGACTGCGAGAATAGAGCCCAATCCGGCTACATACTCCCCCACTCTTTCATGTACTTTGACAAAAAAGGCATTATACAAAATGATCTCAACCAGCCAATAATTTATCACGCATCCAGGCACCAAGCCAACAAAACAATAAAATTTGATAGCTCTCACAACCCTCCCATACTTAAATACGCAATGACTATACCGAACAGCGATAGAAACAATAAATACAAGCGGAATAAAAAATATTGGTGGCTGGCCAACGATGGCACACAACAAGCCGATTACCGTCGTAGAGCGTTTCACATAGACACCTAATTCGATTATACTTATAATTTAACTTTATTATGCAAAAGCGTCTCATATTGTACTCATAATTTAACTTTATTATGTAAAAACGTCTTATATTGTAAAGCGTACTTATATTAAACTGATAAATACTGTACTCCTCGTACCCCTATACATACTTATTAACTACTATTTATAACGTTACATAGGTTTTTGTTTTTTCTTTTCCTACGTTACAAACCACTATATAATCGGCAACCTTAAGCGGATCCGCTTGCGCCCGCATGATTAGACTCAACCAATATTTTTTTTCCTTTTATATCGACCAAATGCGATAACGCCACTCAGCGTTCTACATTTGAAATGTTGAATACAATCAGGTTTTTTTGTTAGTAGTTCATTTGCACCTGTATACCCATTACTGTAACAATGAAGCAAATAAAAAAAAAAAAAAAAAACTTTTATAAAGCATGAATCTTAGTTATGGTCGTCGATGCGCTCAGCTGCAGTAGCCACAAAATAAAAATCACAGTCTAAAATAAATATAAATTTTCAAAGAGATATACTTAACCCTTAGATCCTAGACTGGGTCTAACAGACCTAGAGACTTTTCTTATCCTGCGACTGAAGCTTTGTAGTGAGCGCAGGGTGAGACTGAGTGGGCTTGGAGAAGACAATAATTCTCTAAATCCGTCAGACCCAGGTTAAATTAATAATAGATTTATGGATAAATATCTTAAACTGCTTATCTGAATTACGATAAACAAGTTCCAATAGTCACATATGATTTAAAAGTTATGATTTTGTATTGGTAACATATTATTTTACAAGAAATTTCATGTATTTTCAGAATATTATTCTGAATGAATTTTCAGAATGTTACTGGTGTTCAAATTACTTGACTAAAAGTAAAAGAAAATTTTAATATAAATCCAAGTAGAAATAATTTTTTACCTAAAATGTGCCAAACCGTGTCCTGGTTTTCGAAAAATGTTCTCCAAAAAAAAATCATCAATATTTTGCCACTATTTCCTCCAATACATTGTCAATATGTTACTGCGGCGCATGTACGTAATTTATATAAATATTGCGAATAGCTCGATAGTAGCGGTTATGCTTTCTGCAATATATTGGAGATACTAGCCGTTACAGTGTGGACTTTTCATAAGTATAGTATTATTTTTACTAGAATGATATTTTGTATATTATTTTATTTTTATTTTTATGAAAAATATGTGAAACGTGATATTTATACCAAGTCAACTAAGCGTTACATCAATTTTGCATGTAATAGCATACATATTTCAAGGCACATTTCACGATAATATAAGTAAGGAATAAGTTTTTTAATTTATTTAAGGATTCCTGAATTTATTTCTTAATTTTCCCAGGACTTCGTTCATTTAGTAGCCAATTTTAAATAAAATACAATTATTAAGAAAATCACTTTATTCGAATCTTCTTCGATAAATTAATTATTATAAAATGATCGAAGAACAGCTTTCATAGAATATCAATATTAAATCTCTTTTCTTACAACTGTGCGCAATAATCATGATTTCCGATCTATAAAAATCCAAACGCAAATTCGCATTTTCTCGAATGATTCCAAATCTCGATAAAAATATAATAAAATCCAATGATCAAGTCAACATTCTGCGCAGAAAAAATAGATTTCACATTTACGTCTCTTATCTTTGCTTCCTTTGAGCACTAAATAAGAAACATATATATTATTTCATTCACGCATTGCGCACGTGCGACTTCCTTCGACGCAATCGCACTTTTCCCCCGCTCTTATACTAAAGTTCGCAAACCGGACGACGACGTAGACGCGCACAGTGGCTCTTTGTCGTGCGGATGCGACGATTATCATGCACTCCTTCCCTCCTTTGTTTTCTTTTCTTCTTTCGCAGCTTCTCTCTCGACAACTTTCGACCACGCACCCACCCTGTTAAAGGCCAACGCGTCGCCGTATTACGACCAACACCACTTTACTCTTTCTCTGCTGGCTCACAAAAATAAGGAAAAAAACATAAACGCAGACCCTCCTACCATATATGCATGACAATCGCTAGAGGACAGGACTCGAAGACGTGAGAAGCATGGCAATGTCCGAGTCGAAGACCTTGCGTTTCTCTTTTCTCTCTTTTCTCTCTTCTCATCATCCTTTCTATATAAGATTTTTTTCATCTCTTTTTTATAAACAACATTCGTTCTCTGATATAACTTAAATGAATGAGCATATAAAGTAGTATTTTGATCGCATCGCCTACAGTATTTTTTCTTACAAGGTACATACAAGTACATAATCAATTTTGAAATTTTTTTAACATATTTATGCACGAACGATACTAGAATGTCCAAAAGTCAACCTCAATCTGCATTAAACCTTTGAATTTTTAAAGTGCATGAAGTACATAGGTACACTGTTTCCAAGTATTGTTCGCATACAAATTTCCGATCTTGAAGTTTTGCTTCTTGCGTTAACTATTTACATGGTATTAAAATTTATCTTATAAAAACTTCATTATAATTAGTTAAATTGATTAGTTTTTTTGGATCTTGCAATATTTACAGATAATTTAAATAAATAACTGTCAGTACAAATTTAATGTATTAGCGCGTTTCAAAAACTCTATTACCTATAGATATTACAATAGTTATGTATAAAAGTTAACATTGATTTAAAACTAGATCTCTCTTTACATTATGTTCATTGCTGCGCTTTATAGACACCTCAAAAACGATAAAAAGTAAGTAATAATTTTAAAAGGTTTTAGATAGCTAATCATTGCAGTATTCATCAATTTAATTTTCTGAATATATACTTTTTGATATTTCTATAATTATTATTCCTATATTATTTTGACGGAGAAGCACCTTTTATTCCATTTTCTTGCAAAATAATGCTTTGTCAAGTATAAAGTTAAAAGGTCCAGATCTTAAGAAGATCTAAAAATAAAAGAATTCAACTAATATGAATTTTTAATTTACTGATTAAAGAAGCTGATATTGAATATATAAAGCAACTTACCAGCAAATAGTTGATAAACATTAATTTTTACTTGGACGGGAAGTTATTTGGCACATAGTAGCCCATAGCAGCAAAAAGTATTTACTACAACTGTTCAATTATGTCATGATCATTTTTATATGGCCTTTTAAGATGATTATCTGTTAATGAATACTTTGATCGCTGTAGTTCTTTAGTAAAATAGGCTATAGTTTTTTTAAGTCCTTCAACTAGTGGAACTTTTGCCTCCCAATTTAAATATTTTTTGGCTCTTGAAATATCTGGTTTCCGCCTTTGAGGATCATCTTCGACTGCCGCTAATTCCACTATTTTACTTGTACCTCCTACCAAGTCTTTTATTATCACTGCAAACTCTGTGAAGTTAAATAAATTTTCAAAAATTTGACAAAGTATCTATAAATAATGGGAAATGGGTACTGGAAATTTAAATTTTCTTCATTTTGAATATCAGTTTAAATTACACGTGTGCATGGGTAATTTTTATTCGCAAGTCAAGTTTGCACAACCGTAACATAACGTATTATTTGTTACATATACGAAGTAATACGTTGGGACAGCTGAGCGTGAAGTTCGTGTGTGAGATAAATTTTTCCGTGTGCAAGGTACTTTTTTTTCTCACTTACCGCGGTAAAAATAACAATTGTGAACGCAAAAAAGGTACTCCATGCTCTCACATTAGTTGTGATTGCTCGACACTCGGGCATAGTACTGTTTCACACGTATGAAAAAATAATCCCCGTTACACTCTTATATTGAAAACTAGTATTCTAAATTTTAAATACTTATTTTAGATATAAAATATAATTGCAGGCTGAAACTGAATTGCTTTGAAGTTTTGTCAGTGTCTCTTCAGTTAAATGCTTTTTTTAAATGTATCTAGTAATTACAGGATTATTACAAATAATTAAACGCATAATGATTGCTACGAAACCTTCTATTGTGTGCTCTACAGGATTTCCAATGTTCATTGGCTGGCTGTAATTTGAAGCCATTAAAGCTACCAATCCATCTACCAGATCTGACACATACTGAAATGATCTAGTTTGCTTTCCGTCACCATAAATTGTTATCGAATTATTTTGTAGAGCCTGAAGTATGAAATTCGAAACTACGCGACCGTCGTTCATGTGCATTCTAGGCCCATAAGTATTGAAAATACGAGCAACTCGGACAGCGACATTTTCTTGCCGCTCGTAAGCGTAACTTAAAGTTTCTGCTACTCGTTTTCCTTCATCGTAACATGCTCTTGGACCTTAAACAAAATCATAAAAGAATTATTGTAATTTTGTTTTGGTTAATAATCGGATTCATGAGCCGCGATTCGCTCGTAGTGGAGTTCTTGTAGATACTTACTTTATAACGAAGAAAGGAAAGAAAGTATTAATGAAATATATATTAATTGTAAAAAATCGGTATTAAAAGTAGTAGAGGAGTAGTAGATAGAATAATATTTTAAGACCGAACAATAATCGGTTAAATTAACCATCCTACATTTCTTACAATTACTTATGCCTTGCATAGTACCAAGATTTTCATAATAGCAATTATGTGGTTGTAAAAAAATTTAAAACAACGGATCAAATATGCTGCGTATACAATTAAAAGACAAAACTATGAGTAGAAAATGCAGTTTACTGCACGCTTAAAGAATAGGTATAAGCGATTATTTAAATTTTCCGTGAATATCTGAATGTACTAGAAACACATGTATACATTGTGAATGTGTTCCAAAAAATTGGTCAAAGCATCCGTTTTTTAATTCGATTCCGAGCTTCTTCGTTGAAGAAGCAATAGTAAAATTGAAATTATAGCATCTATAAGCATTCCGTTATAAATACGATTAATAAATACTAAAATAAGAAAAATCGATTGATGAATTTTAGTTTCTTTTCATAAACTTTCGATTGAAATTAAAATAGAAAAAAAAAACTGAATCCCTATTCATGCTACTTTTTTCTGTGATTTGTGTTATCAAGATATTGTAATTTTTAGGAAAAACTCTCTGTTAGCACTTCGGTAACGGTATGAAAACTGTGATTCCAGTTTCATAAAATTCCATCCATGATTCGCCGAAGGTTTTGTCTCCCAAATTTTCGATAACAAAAATCTCTGAATCGAATTTTATGAAACTGGAAGAGGAACTACATAGTCTTCATACCATTGCCGAAGTGCTAACGAGAGTTTTTTTTCCAAAAATATACCAAAACTACTAATATTTTATATGTATGTAATATTTTATATAATATATACATTGCAAAGATTTCAAATTTTATAATAAACTGAATACAGAACGGTAAAATTATTAATCGCGAAAAAAACTCTCATAGCACAGAAATTTTCGACATATTTCTGAACCATAATACAAACTGTCCGCTTTTGTATAGAAACGTTTTAAAAAAAAATTCTAATAATAGTAATCCCAAAACATTGCTCTTTTGAACACATTGCAGGAACAGTTCACATGAAGCATCGAAAAAAAATTCGAAAAGTAACAAACGTGGACAGCTCGTATAGCTGAGACCCATAGGTAAGTAGGTATCATTCGCTTGGTAACACTTAAAAGGGGAACCAACGCTTTAAATTTTATAATTCTTTTTTTTAATTTTTAACATTTTTTTAGAGGTTTTAAGTAAACCGTCTCTGAATAGACATGACCCAAGAAACTATGTTCTGCAACAGTTGAGTATTGTAAATGCTTGTAAAACATTTCTGCAACAATTTCTGAGAAACAAGACGCGGATATTTTAGAATATTTATCATAAGTATGAAATTATAAAAACTCTATCGTCTTAATAATAAGATGCAACAATTACATGTAAATAAGTTCAGTTACACGCAGTTGGTTTTTAAATATATCATACTTTTTAATTACTGAAACGTAATGTTGTAAAAAAATTTATTGCTATTTATATACTCAATAAATTATTTAAAAAGACGTCGGATACCGACAGGTAGATTCCTACTTATCTACTTCGCCTGATCAAGGCTTTGTTCTAAATGAACAGACGGAATCACTCGAAACTTTGGGAAATTATAGAAAAATCATAAATTTATTGGGGATAACGCAGGAAATTCCAGAAAACTAAATAGATTTAATGTTATAATGTAAAATATTAGAGTTTTTGTTAATTACAGTTTTATTCACATAGTGGCACGATTCCTGACTGCTTAATCTAACATTTTGCATTTTTACTTAGTTTTGAATCCATTTGCTCATTTAGAAGAAAGCTTTAATCAGGTGAAGGTAACTATAGTGACCTGTCAGTGTATCCAACGTCTTCTTAAGAGGATGTTAGACCTCGTTGGAATATATAGATCTACTTTACATAATCTTCATTTTATTCGATAAACTCTCCAGTAAACGCAGTTTTCGATTTGGATGCAATTTTTAATTGCCAAAAAACCGGATTGTTTTTTACTTAAATTGCTGATGAAGTCTTTCTATTATTTTGTTAGCGAATTTTGCAATTTTTCTTACAGAATAAAAAAATTATTTTCGTAAACGTTTGAAACAATAGGTTAACGTAATAATGTAGGTGTAAAACAATCTAAGTAAAGTCAAATATTAATGTATATACATAGGATGTATATCAATGCGTGTGCTAGTCCGCCAAAAACAAGTTTACAAAGATGCAGCATCGGCTAAACGCGTGACTGCTGCCTCATACATATCTCATTCATCTTATACATACAGATATGTAATTTATTGATATAGTTGTATTATCAATTTCCCACTTTATTGATTTAAAATAAATAACCAAGTTTACAGTACTGTCATTTTAAATATATTCAAACTTTGCATTGTTGAAATACAAAGAAAAACTTGATTGTTTCCTATTTGAATGTAGTTTACTTTTATTTTTAACTCTTTTTCTCTTTACACTGTACGTGTTTAATTTGATGCAAATTTTAAGCCCATTATTTCAATCATTATGAAATATATAATATGCAATATTTAATTACCTATTGGATTGACATGACCCCAGTAAGTCTCTGATTGGGGATGTTCATCAGGATCTCCGTAAACTTCAGATGTACTAGCTATTAATACTTTAGCTCCAACTCGCTTGGCAAGACCTAAAATGTTTATGTAACTTTAAATTATTTTATATCATCATAATTATATCACTTTTCAAATTTTATTGTAGCTTTCGCATGTTAGTGATGAGCTTATATTTCAACAAACAATTTATATATACCTAACATATTGATGGTTCCTAAAGTATTAGTTTTTATAGTCTTTACAGGATTTAACATATAATGTGGTGGACTGGCTGGACTAGCAAGATGATAAATTTCATCTACTTCTACATACAAAGGTCTGACAACATCGTGATGGACCAATTCAAAGTTTTCATGTCCAATCCAATGTTCAACATTTCTTTTTCTCCCAGTAAAAAAGTTATCGACAACAATGACTTCATGTCCAGCTAACATTAAACGGTCTACTAAATGTGAGCCTACAAAACCAGCACCACCTGTTACTAAAATACGTTTTCTATTTTTGTAATTCAGGAACTTCACTATAGGGTAGTTCTTAGGGACTCTATTTTCTAGTTTAGCTTCTATGTATTTAAGTTTTCCTTCCAATTCTTGTATTTTTTTCTTTGCTTCGTGTAAGTCTTTAATCTCTGATATTTCATCTGCCTTCTCATCATCAATTTTTATCAAAAATTTGTTGATTCGATCATTTGCTATCCTTTCATTGCTATGATAAATATCATCATCAACTGCTTTTGCAATACTCTTATAAATTCCTAGAACTAAAAACATTAAAATAATAAGATGCTATTTATTTTTATATAAGTAAGAGAGAATAATAAAAAAATCTTACTTAAAACTACTGCCACTACTACAAGAATTGCTTGTTTCATTTTTCTTTTAATAATCATGTCTTTTTTCACGAACCATGTGAGCTTAGTAAAGTCAATATCTGTGTCATTATTTTTTTTAAGTTGACAAGTATTGAATAAATCTTTTAGAAATGGTTAATCTTTGTTCACTTGAAATTTCAAAATTTGTAGTATTCTTGACTTTAATAACATAACCTCGAAACACCGACATGTCAACAAATTCTGTAAAAATTTCCCAGCACTTTCAAATTGGCGTCACTCGTAAGTCATGAATTACTTATACCAGTCTACCTAATGGCTTGGCTACTAAGTATTATTTTTACATGACAAGAGTTTTTTGCAAAATTATAACAATATCTATTAAGTTTCGTCAATCCAGCTAAAAATATTATATATCATTATATAAACACAAAACGACAATTATATTTAGGTCTTTTCTTTAGAAGCCTCAAATTTTAATAACTTTATGTACAACATGTAATAAATTATAATGCAGATGTGTATAAGTACTTGCAAAAAGCAGCAATCGGCATGAAAAAGTTTGCACTATAGCACATTTTTCTTTTTTTAATCAAGGGCTCTTGCATAGGAATATCGAGGAATAACACCTGCCAACCAATCACAAGCTAGCTTTAAAAAGACGTGTTCTTTTTTTTTTGAAGAACACGTCCTTCTAAAACTCACTTATCATTGGCTAAGGGCTTGGACAGCCAAAAGAATAAGGAATAAGGAATAAGAAAATAGCATTGGTTACTATACCTATATATATGAGAAATAAGAGGAATATGGAAGAATAACTTTTTATTTTTCATACTTTTGGCTGTCCGAGCCCTAATGGGCTCTTGTTCTTCTCAGTAGTCGCAGTTCTTTCTATATACCTATAGAAATATATTCCTTTGTTCGTGAAACTGAACTTGAATCAAGTTGAGGCATTATGTAGGTACTTAGTACAATATGAATTATGTCAATTAATAAGCATAATTGTATTATTTTTTATTTAATGACAAAAAACTATAATCCTTATATTTTAATGAACGTAACACTGTTTTTATGTGTATACGTAATCTAATGTGTAATCTAATTTTTTTTAAAAACTGATTGACTAAATTACTAAATTTAAAATTATTCAATAAAATTTGCAATAAAATGAATCAAATTATTCAGAACGTCTTTTCACTTTTGTGTATTATGCGTCGGTAAATGTATGATTATAATATGCTGCTTATACGAATAAAATTCAACACGATTTAGATATCATATATAGCTGTAATCTAATACGGTAACCGGCAACTTAATTATACCTATATATATGTATACTCAAATAAATAACAATGTAGAGTCTGCATATATAGATATAGATAAAGATCTGTACTGTTCAGTCTCGGATCACAGTTATTCGGTCCGATTGCTCGCATGTTGAATGCTAAGGACAGGATAAGGGTAGGCATTGAGCTTTGAGAGTTGAGAGTTGAGTACTTGAGTTGAGGGTGAACTACAGTTATACTTAGTCTGACGCCAATATCCTAGCCAGGCATACACGTGGGTTAGCAACAAGTATAAGTATTTACCTATTTTTAACAAATGTAAAGTTCTGAGAATATTTCTAATTAAAATTAATACAGGTAAGATTCAATGAATAAATAAATAAATAAATAAATAAATGAATATTTTATATATTTTGGAATTATAACACTACATGTTTTTTAACAGTACAGGATACAATGTATGTATATAGGCTATGATAGGTTATAGAATATTTATATTACATTAAAAAAAAACTATAATAATAATGACTATTAAAAATAATGAGTTTTACTTATGACCTAGTGTTTTTGTTCTTTTTCAAGGACAGTGAGATAAGTAAATATTTGCACATTCCACCATTAGGTACTGCAGTTTAAAACTTGAAACTAAAAAATTTTCATTTCTTTTGCAATTTATAGAACATTGTTATGTTTGGTGCAATCTTTTTAATTTATAATGAAATTATTTAAAAATCAGAAGAATTTAGAAATCACAGTCTTTGATACCATAATTGAATTAAAAAATAAATTACCTCATGACTGATATATTGAATCATTAAACTCATAAATATATACCAATATTAAAAATTCATTCTTAAAATTGCTTTCAAGAATAGATGAATTATTTACTTTTTAATTTTAAAATATTTATTAAGCATACTTAAATTATTAAAGATATAAAGAAACATACATATGAATTATCTATTCTATTTACAAATTTCAGGCCTCACCAGATTACAAGAAATAAAAAAATTGGACTCAAATTTTTGTAAAACAAATAAAAAAAAATAAAAATCAAAACATTAAGGAAATTAAAAAACGACAAATGCAAAATTCGAAAGTGTCTAAATCATCCAGTACAAATGAATTTTTAAACAATATCAAATCTGATGTATTGACACAAAAAAATCAAAAACTGGTTAATCAAGAGCTTCATAAAGACAGAGTCCAATATTTAAGAAATGAATTAGAATTTTTGAAAGCTACAGAATGGAAGTATCAGTCCATTGATAGGTAATTATAACTAATCTTTTTTAACTATGTAATAAATTTATTTTCGATTCTATGGTTATACATTATATTTAATATTACAGAAATTTAGGTCAAAGCCACAGGAACTACAATTATTGAAAAATTGAAAAATGATTTCATTATTTCAATATGTTTCAAGCAAAATATTTAGTAATAGTTATAAAAGTGATGAAAAAGAATGTATAAATTCCGTTGAAGAAAATGTGGAAAATATTTTAACTGAAATAGATGATATTAGGCATGCTTCTTCTGAACCAAAAGAAGAAGCTCAGATAAATTTTTTGAACGATGAAGAAGGATGTTTTTATAAAAGTGGATTTGTTACCCTTGTCAATAATGATTATATTCTGATTGAAAATAAATACATGTGTGAATTAAAGCATGTAATGCCATCAGATCTTAAAATAGGGGATAAAGTTTATTACATGGCATATAAAATTGACAAGGGTGAAGAGCTAAAAATCCGTAAAATTGTTTCTAAATTTGATGCATCATGGGAAATGGAAGAAAATAAAACTACAGATTTTTTAACTGAACAAAATATTGATCTTCAACTTGAAAAAAAAGAAAATTGCAATGAGGTCTCCAGCAGTGATAAAATTTTAGATATAAGGCCTATAAATAAAAGGACTGTTGTAGGAAAAGTTGACAGAAGGAAAGGTAGAGAAATTTTTCTTGAAGATAATACTTGTGTCGATTTGAATACAGTTAACTCTGAATTTGTACCAGTGATTGGAGATTGGGTAAAATTAGAATGCTTAGTAGAAGTCAACGAAGATATTCCAAATTATGTAGGGGAAATTTTGGAAATCGAGTCGTTATTTCCATTGAGACAATTAAGCAAATTAGGAAAAATTACGCAATACAATCAAGTATCGGAAAGTGGAACAATTGAAAAAAATATCGTTTTCAGTAAAGCTATCTGTATGCCTGGTTATATACCAAGTATAGGAGACAAAGTAGTTGTTCAAAGTATTGAAAGTGATCAAGGAATACAGCAGCACTGGAGAGCATTGACAGTAGTCCCTCTAGAAGATGTAAGTTTATTTTTATTGTTGTTAATTACTTTTAAGAAATTTAGTGTTAACTAATTACTTTACTTAAATATTTAATTTAATAATTTTATATCAATTTTTATTAACAGGCACCTAATCGATTTGATACATCTATGGTACAATTTAAGCCGCAAATACCAGTAGAGGACATAAATGAGTTAATAAAAGATAAAGAAAATGTTGAAATTACTGATCAAATAGTTATAAATTTAGATGCAAAAGCAGATAAAGTGATTGAAATTACTGTTAAAAACAATGGAAATATGAAACAAACTATTCTGAAATGTTCATTTTTATCAAGAAAATCTGTGTCTCAATTAACACTTCTATTTCCACAAAAAAATGAGTCACAACTTTTGAAACCATTAGATGAAATAACTTACAAGATTAAATGCTATGCCAGATTTGTTGGTGTTAACGAGGAATTAGTCATTTTCAAATTCAAACAATTTAAAATTGCACGAGTTATCCGAATAGAAGTTAATAGTATCAATCTTATTAAGCCAATTTCTACAGATGTTACTTCAAATAGATATGATAAAAATAAGCAATTAACAATAATACCTCAAGATCATGAAGATGGCATGTATATCAGAGGTGTTAGACCTTATAAATCTGCAAAATTTATTGCTATTCGTCCTGTATCTTGGAAAATTCCAGAAATTCTACAGTCTATTATAAACGGCATTGAAGAAGAAAAAAAGTCTCATGTTGAGTCTGAATTTGCTTTGATGGATAGAATACCTTGTCTTCAAGAGCATTTAAGCTTTAAAAATTATAAACAACGTTTTGATTACCTGCTATATTTGGAAGAAATTGCACAAGATCTCAATATGCAAAAATTCAGCATGAGCAGTGCTGTAATGCATCATAGTGGCGAATATTTAACTTTAAATGTACCAGGTCTTGTAGAAAAACGACCGTCATTAATAATTGGAGATAAAGTGATTGTATCTTTCAAATGGGATGCAACAGAAGGTATGTATTTAAATATATATTTTATGCATATTTTCTTCCCTTTAAATATCTACTGGAAATTCTGCAGAAATTTCTGAAAAACTACCCAATTTTTGCTTCCCAGCGAATTTTCTGTAAAATTTACTGTAGGATTTTAAAAATTGCAATTACTTAAATCAATTTTAAGGATTTTGTGCATACTGTTCAATTACAAACAAATTTTATATCTGTGACCTTAAAACTTCTGACAGAGCAAAGTTGGAAGGGGATTCAATCGTTTTGATAATTCTACTTGTAAATTGTGCAGAATATCTTACAACCAATAAGCCTTTCACATATCTTGCGAAAATTTTTGCAAGGTGTACTTCAAAATTTTTTGCAAAGTTTCTGCAGATTTGTTTTCTGTAGATACTGACGATCATAAATAACAATAGTAGATTGGAAAAGCTATAGCTCAATCAATTAATAAATATTCAGTTACCTAGATTTTAAAAAAAGAACTTAAATACAAGAGAAATGCAAACTAAAACCTAACTATAACTATTTAAGTTTTAGTTTACATTTTACCTATTTTACCTTTTTATTTACCTGTTTGTACAACCACATCTCTGCTGCTACTATTGCTATATGCTTTTTATTCTTGATGGCTGAAATTTCTTTTTTAATTTCAATAGCTGATATATGAAGTTCATTTAATTTTAATTTAATTTTACATGCACTTGTTTACATAGGTAAAAAGCAGTATGAAGGTTTCATTCACAAAATCAAAAGCTCTGATGTCTATTTACAATTTAATAAAACTTTTCACGAAGATTATCATGGAGAAGACTGTCAAGTACGCTTTAAGGGTTCAACTACAGTTATTCAACGTTGCCATGCTGCGATTGGTGCAGTTATCAACAGACTTGGTTCTGAATTTTTGTTTCCTAAAAAAGTTATTCAAAAAGAACCGCAATATAATTTTGTAGAAAGTGATAAAGAAGACGACCATGAGATATCAGACAAAGTGTCGAAAATAAATAACGCCAACGAGCAAAAGGACAGAATAAAAACCATTGAAGCAATACTATATAAGAGAAAATTAGTTTGGATTAATGAAAGGATAAATTTTTATCAGAAAGAAGCTGTTAAAAATATCTTGAAAGGACTAGCACGTCCTTTGCCTTATGTTATATTTGGACCACCGGGTACAGGCAAGACCATTACTGTATGTGAGGCTATCTTGCAAACTTTATTTACAATGTCTGAAAGTCGAGTTCTCATCGCGACTCCATCAAATAGTTCAGCTAATCTTATTACTGAAAGGCTACTAGACAGTAAACTACTCAGACCTGGTGATTTAGTAAGTAAAATATTGTACAAGTTCTCTGAATATATTACATATTAAATATTTCAGCAATAAATTTTTATCAAAAATTTCCACCTATACAACATGCATATAGCTCGTAATTATTTGATTTCAGGTTCGTGTCGTAGCTCATCACTATCTTAATAGCGAATCAATACCCGAAAAGCTGATTCCCTACTGTGCGACTGCAGATATTGCCACAGAAGGAACTCGCCCCGACGTAAATATACTCGATCCTCGTGGTTGTAAGCACAACATAACATTGTCTGTTCTCTGTCGCCATCGCATAATTATAGGAACTTGTTCAGCTGTGGGAGTTATATATAACATGGGATGTAAGCCAGGACACTTCACACACATTTTTGTCGATGAAGCAGGTCAAGCCACCGAGCCAGAAATTATGATCCCACTGAGTCTAGCACACGCAGGTACAACCCAAGTTGTACTAGCTGGCGATCCGAAACAGTTGGGGCCAGTGAATCAGAGTCGATTAGCTGGATATTTTGGTCTTAACGATAGTTTTCTCGTGAGATTACTTCAGCAATTTCCTTATCAAAGGGATCCTGAAGGATTCAAGTCTGGATATGATCCTCGACTTGTTTCCAAATTACTAATTAATTATCGAAGTCTACCCGATTTACTTGAATTACCAAACAAACTCTTTTATGAGGCCGAATTAATACCTCAGGTATGTTTAAAAATTTGTTCACTAGTATTCTAATAGTACATATTTCTAAGCGATGATAGCAATCTACACCCGTGCGGGGCTCACCTGCTTCGTGGACATGTATCGCACTATATTTTTTACCACGGTGTGCGCGAAACACGAATTTGAATGCTTGTTTTTCCTGCGCGAAACAAACAACAATTGTAATCTTGTAAGAGCGTGCGCGAAACATTTTGTTTTGCACAGGCTAAAAATGTTTCGTACACGCTTTGAGAAGAATGCGAGAATTGCACGTTTCGCGGACGAAGTGGTAAAAATTTAATATACTTCATTTTTCTTATTTTAATCATTAAATAAGTCAACAGGTCGATCCAGATGAAAGCGAAGAAGCTGAATTATTATGCAGTTTAGCAGACATGTTGCCTAAGAGACTTGGAAATCCACCAGCAGTGGTTTTCCATGGTGTGGATGGAAAAAATATGCAAGATCCAGACAGTCCTAGTTGGTACAATCTAGAAGAAGCAACGCAAGTGTACATTTACTTGTTAGATCTTTACAACCATGGCTTGGAACCAAATGATATTGGAATTATTACACCATATTCGAAACAGGTAAACTATTGTGTCAGTTTTAAAATTGAATAAAGTGTATTGTTGCAGCTTTTAAATGCTTTTCAACTTTTTTTATTTTAATTATTAACAGGTCTACAGAATAAGAAGTCTCTTGGCTGAGCTCGAAGTCGATATTCCAAAGGTTGGTAGTGTTGAAGAATTTCAAGGTCAAGAGAGGAAAGTAATTATTTTGTCGACGGTTAGAACTGCTGAAGATAAGGTTGAACAAGATATAAGACATGCACTTGGGTTTGTTGCTGCCGGCGAAAGATTAAATGTGGCCATTACTCGATCTCGAACGTTACTTATTATCATTGGTAATCCTACGCTCCTGCGGAAAGATCTTTGCTGGCGCAGTGTTATAGACCATTGTGATGCTAGAAGTTCGTGGATTGGACACCGGCCACAAACAAAATAACTAAGTCTTTCGTAAATATCTAGTTTAATATCGTTACAGGATTAAAATTCTAATTTACTACACTGAAAAAAAAGGATCTGATTTTCAAAAAATATTTATTTGAATATTCTTACTCAAATCATTTATTCAAAACAAATATATATAT
>UELV01003184.1:0-14155 GCA_900490015.1 Megastigmus stigmatizans
GTTGAAAAGTTAGTAAAAATTCTGATCACCTCGGCGTTAATGGGTTAAATGAATATTATTTAATGCAAGACATCCTTTATTTTTCTTAGTGTTCAAATACCGTTGCCCAAGCTAGTCTAGAGTCAAATTAATCCTTTGAGTGACAATGACGGAAAAATCTGTTATATCCCCTTGAATTCACCTAAAGAGCTAAAAAAAAGTTATAACTCGTTTTTCGAAAAAACTGTACGGTTACACACATTCTTCGCACAAGATCATAAAAGATTTTCCTAACGAACTTCCAACGTGCTTTTCCGTAATAAAATCTGATCAGAATTAACGTTCTATCCTCAGATGATATATCAGCGAATTTCTCGGAGAAAACTTCTTATTTTTATTAAAGATCACCAATTTAACTAACTTAGGCTGTCCTACATACTAAATTACCATGTATAGGATCTTGTATAGAAGCATTTATGAGATCCTACTATCGATATTAGGATCTACATGATATCATGTAGCGATATTTTTTGAAGCTTTACTAACACAGGATTCCGCTCGAAATTCGGTATGGAAAACGCTACATTTCAAAACCAGAATTTCAGACTGAGTAACAAAGTACTTTTTTTATAAGAAAAAAAAATGCTACTATTATTATTAGTATTAAAGAAAGAAAATGTTCGCCTTTTACAGCAACCAAATTTAACAGATATGAGCGGTAGCGGGATTAAACTGCAAGGTACAGCAGTCTATAATGGCGTAGTCACGGGACGCGCCTGCGTTGCATTGACTCTAGAAGAAGCGGCAGATATTCAACCGGGTGACATTCTAATCACGAACGCGACAGACATCGGTTGGAGTCCCTACTTTCCGCTGCTTGGCGGTGTCGTTACCGAACTCGGTGGCTTAATCAGTCATGGTGCCGTTATCGCTAGAGAATACGGACTACCTTGCATCATCAGTGCTGAAAACGCTACGAGGATATTCAAAACTGGTAAGTTGATATTTGTTTGAGAAAGTCGCCTACTCGAAGCGTTTTCGAACTATAACAATATGGTTTGCTTTTAGAATTACTTGATGTGTTAATATCTTTTGTCCTATTTTGTGCAGAACAATTCTATAACAAAAACAAGTTTAATTTCGAATGAAATATAACTTATGAAAATTTTGAATTTTTTATCTTTACTTTAACTCAAACTACTTATATTACTTAAGGTAGTTCTTTCCTAAACCGAAGGTATTACAAATTGGATAAAATTTAACACGAAATTCATATAGGTAGTAACGAGTATGCATGCAAAATTCTAGATTGATTGACCACCTCGTTTCTGTAATATTGTCAGTTAAAATTTGCAAATTTACTAAACTCTAATATTGGATTAATGGTGATGGCACGTGAAAAACATCTTTCTTCGGTTGTTGTAATGGAACGAGTATTGATAAATACTTGAAATTTAAGACGAAACAAGCGTAGAGTTTAATAAACTTGAAATCACCAATACTCGTCTATGAATTATCTATCATTTGGTAAAGTTGCAAGTGAATATTTTAATGGCACCTTCAAAAATTCTTATTCCGAAAAAATTCGCTCATTTCGAAGTAAGAGTTTTTGACAGTGTCATTGAAGTATTGATTTGAAACATTACCAGATGATAGATAATTCATAGATGTAGTGCACCTGTATTTGGAATTTCTATCGATCAAAGTACTTTTCAATACAAATTATTTACCTCTTCATTGGCAAAATATAGAACGGGAAATTTAAAATTTTAATTAACTTTAGCACCCCTTTAAACACTTCTGGTGGCGTTTTCGTATGCTTTACTATAATGATAGTTTCTACCGTGCTACACCAGAACTATATATAAAGTATTTAAATCAGGTTCTCACTATACAAAATTAAATGAAATAAAACATAAATATTCTTGAAGAATATAAGATTTCTGAGTATTCGCCTGAAACTATTATAAATCAAGAATACTCAAGGAAGTTTCAGACATAATTGCAATAATTAAATTTTTAACTAGTTAATATTAACTAATACATTCATTAAAATACTTAATTTTTATAAAAAATGAATTTTCAAAAACAGATTTTAAAATAAAAATAGTTAATTTAGAAACTTGAACTTACAGAAAAATAAACTATTAAATAGAGCAAAACTGCTACTTTAAAAATTGATAGAATATTAATTAATGGAAATGAAAAAATAAATTAAATGTCAATTTTTTAATATAAGTTATAAATTTTAGAACACAGGGAAATAAAAAATAAATATACAATTTGTATATATTAAAATTATCTATGTGTTTCAGGTGAAATCGTGAAATTGGATGGATTTACAGGTATTTTACAAATCGTTAAAGAGGCTCCTTAGTTTACAAGAAATACTATTAAAAAGTGGCGTAATAGATTATGTATAAAAAGTAAAATTTTTATTATGATAAAATAAATATATATACTATACATATATATATATTTTTTAAGAGAAGAAACAAATCAAGGCTCCAGCAAATCTTACTCTGGATATCTTCAGTTAACTTGTTTCAGCAATATTTAGTATAAAACAAAATCGTATTTCCTAAATAAATTTAAGATAACTAGAATATATTGCCTTTCTCTGACTAATCTTGCAAAAGCAAAATTATCGCAGAAAAAATTAAATAAGTTTCGTAAACTATACAGTCGTTAATTCATTAGAACCTATTTCCTTGAAGCTTATAGCATTATCTACATTATTCATAAGACAAGACAACTGCAGTCGCATCCGCGATGTAACTTTGGTTAAGAGTATTTCTATTCTCTGAGCATCTTCTTTGCTAGCTGGCTGTGGTATGGCTTTCAAAGCTTCATCGAAGAAATTTCTGCAAGGTTTAACATTCTTGAATATATTTACAGACATTGACATTATAATAAGTGTTAATACATTATTTTCTTTTAATAATTTTTTAGTTTTTGTGATTTGTTGGTAGTATATTCGTAAAAAGTTAATGTTTTATAAAAGTAGAATACATGCGAATTTGGCATAAAATTTAGTGTTTAGAGGGAAGGTACAAGAGCTATGTCATTATTTAGAAACAAATTCATGAAAAACCATTTACTTAAAAAAAATTTCATCTCTACTCGAAGGAAAATTTTAAAAAAAAAAAAGCTTGATTGGAAATCAGGGTGATTTTCTATTTCGACTTCAATGGATTAAATGCAGAGTGGAAATATGACTTTTTATCCAAGATTTTCCTTCATAGGTATTCTTTCTAATGTAAAAAAGAAATTTTATATTGATTTATTCTTACTTTGCTCGTGCTGTGCTGTAACCTTCTAATACCTTCTTTAATAAAAACATATCAGTTCTAGCTTGTACGATTCCGGAAGGACTAAATTTGGAATTAACACAAGACATTAATCGTGCTAGTTCTTCAGCAATCGTTTCAACAATATGTGAAAGTACTCGTTCCAGTAAACATGGAGAAACACGACGAACCTAAAATTTATTTTAAAATTTAGTTGAACACGTTTTATTTTGATAAAATAAATATTTATATAGCCCCTATTTTATGATTAAAAATTTAATGATGAATGAATTTTATTTTATTTGTTAAATTATCAAGAAAATAAGTCCCGAAATTTCTAAATTACTTTAAAAATTAAATTGTTAAATATCGTTGAATTTTGAATGTTATCCATATTTTCTAAAATTACTAATATTTAAAAGTCGTCACAAATCGCATTTAAAATTCAATTTTATAATTTAATAATAAAATTAGGCTACTTCATTAAGCCTAATAATTATGATCACTACGTAATATTACAACATCTTACCTCGGCATGAACAGCGATTAAATTAGCTAGAATTTCTTGAGCATATGGCTTTATATGTGTGGTCTGAAGATCTGATTCCCAAGAAAGCTCACCTAAATACATGCTAGGTTCTATTGTTCCAACGAGTGGATCACAACGCCGCTCTAGATAAGCTTCTAATACTGCGGTATCCAGAGTTTCTAACTGAGTCCAGTCAGACTTATAACCAATAGCAGTAGATAAATCTGGATATCCTTGAGATTGGAGATTCTCTTCAATTCGTGGTAGCACCACTTTTACTGTATAACGTATGTTACTTAAAGAAATTAGGAGGCACTGTTCCCAAGTCTAACAAAAAGTAAATTGAATAGCATGATTATTTTGTATATTTAATACTAATTTTTCAAAGAAGTACAAATAAAAAATTGTGCTGCAAATTACTCTTTTTAATTTCGTAGCCTATTTTTTTTTTCAAAAAGTATTAAAGAATTTTTCGAAAATCGAGGGAAATATTTATCTTACAAAATTGCTCATAAAATAAATCTCATAAAATACTTTTTTTATTCAACTTACTGGACCATGTATTTTGCTATCTCTTATTCTGTATGCAGCAGGTGAACCAGTAAGTTGTGAAACTGTAGTGATTTCATCATCCACAGTATCCTCGCTACCACTAAAAGCCAATTGCTGAAGACACCGAGCAAACGCTGAAAAGAGCGACTTTACTGCCTCGTGATAGAGACTTTGTTGACCCGGATCTGCTAACAAAGGCGCCTCCCTCGGGCCACAAGCCACTGCTGTTTCACGTGCCAGTTTCACTACTTCTATGACCATTTGTTCAAAGAGCGATGGCTATTTTATTCCAAAAAATATACATTTAATTTACTTTAAACTATTTTTAGATAAATATCGTGCAATATTTAAAAAAAATTATTGAATTCTTTTCAAGGCAACAAAAAAATTGTTGCTGGTCTTTAACAAAACTGTAATGTATGATAGAATTTTTAGAATTTTTGAAGTGCATAATAGAATTTAAAAGTACCAAATTAGTAATTCCTCCATCTTCAAAATATTCGATTTCCCAAGTTTCTTTACGATTTAGTACCATTATATTATCCGCAGTTTGTTTAAAAAGGGCCACTAAGCATTGCAATCTGAAAATAACAAAGATTATGAAAATAATTCAGTATTTTATAATAGTTTACAATAAGATCAGTTATAAAACACTTCTTAATCAAACTCCAATTTTCAAATACATTTTAATCGTTAAAATTAATTTAAATTTGCTAAATTTATAGTCTGCAACTTTAAATAACTTGTATAAACTTTGAATTATATTACTTTATACTAATTGAAATGATCTTATCACGTTGAAATAATATAAAAAAACTTTGGACTATTACTATTTCTTCAAGTCTGAATATATTGCTAAATCTAAAAATTTTAAATTATTCAACTATATCAAATATGATAATTACCCACTGAAAGTGAATAACTGACCCTATAGGATTTCAATTAAACTGAATACATTACCTCAAATCAAAAAGGAATTTTCCAAATATGTCTAAAGCATCACTAGGTAAATCTAAATGAATAAGTGATGCATACATATGTCTAATGCACCTTAGATTATGTAGAAGCCATGGAGCTTCCAAACTGGAGTCACAAGAAATTTTCATGGCGTCTACAGCATGCTGAATACTTGACAGCACCAAATTCTAAAAAACAGTTGTATAAATGGTTACATTACAAATAATTTTTCTAAAAAAGAATTCAATTTAATAGTCATAATTGTTCTAAAAATGTAGTTGTAATAAAATTTTAAAAATCAATTAATAAAATTTATTGTATCACAAATAATTTTTAAAAACTTAAAAAATTAAAAATTAAAAAAATATTTTTAAAAATTATTTAATTTGACTTACTATTTCTAAATATAAATCTAGATATACAAATAATAATAATTTTGCGTTTGACAATATAAAATTGAGTTTATTATCTTCTAAACAGTAAGTATTTAATTTTCTATTATTACGTACTTTAAATGGTCCTTGTTTTTCTGCATCAACAGAAACATGCAACTGTCCTGTAAAATAACTTTGACCTAATCTCCAAAGATCTGGCAACTGTTCCATAACAATATCACATAATGCTTCGATACACTGAACTCTAGAGGGTGCATTATTTTCTTCAGTTTTTGTTAATTTAAATTGTTTGATGGACATAGGAGTAGATGCATTGGATTTTATGACTAAACCTCCTCTATAATCATCTTCTTTATTTTCAGACTCCAGGTACTCATTTGTGCAAGATTTTATACTCTTTTCTAAGTAATTTGCATGAGAAACTGAAATTGATAAAAAATAAGAATTTTTTACCTATGAAATAAAAATGTAAGCTTTACTTTGTAAGACTTATGAGTGTAAATATTATACCTATTGCATCCCAAGCTGGATCTCCATCAGCTTCTAGGTTAATAAGATTTCTAATAATTTTTTTCTGTTCTTCTAAGGTGAATGGCACTTCATCTAATTTTTTTCTTAACACTTCTCTTAGAGTTTCTATTCTATATTCAATTTCTCGTAATACTTTTTTGAACACTTCTACTTCGGTATTTTTGAACAAGTTTTTCACACGAGCATAATCGTTTATTACAAGATCATAATTCCCATTTTTGATATTTTTTTCAATGTTGACAGGCATACAAAATAAAAATTTGTATCTTTGCATCACTGATAATGCATTTCTCGTAGCATCTGCCCTATCTCTTCTAGCCAGAACATCATCAAATATTTTATTGGCTTCTACCATGGATTCTTTGATTGCAGTCTCAAGTTTCTCCATAGGATTTTCACCATAATTTTTTACATCCGCCTCAAATTGATCTTTCAAGAGCATGATTGTGTCAAGTTGTTCCATTACAGATCCAACATTTGCCTATTATCAATAATTTTATCCTATTAGAAAGTTCTTAAAATATGTATTAACATATAATGTATGAAACAAAGATTTTTAACTAACTATTTTATAAAAGCATCTTTCATTTTCACTTGACTTGTTTAATTGTTAGACTGTAGCCTCAATATTCTTTTAAGGGGGTGCTAGAGCCTATATAAAATTACATTGTTACCGACATTTTACTATGAATTTTCAAGTTAAATTTTTTTTATGTTTCTATGAAAAAATATATATATCTAGAAATGAATATTGGATTACAATAATTTTGAAAAACCTAAAATCGAATTTAAATAATGTAAAATTCGATGTAGAAATTTGAAATTGACTGACATACTTTCAATATACGACAACCTATGTATTCATAATGTAAGAAAAAATAAATTTTTAAGTACCTTCAAGAATGAGAGTTGGCCCTCTTTTTGAGAATTTACTTTCCGCCGCAAATAAGCCAAACCAGCTTTAAGATCATCTAATGAAGTTGCATGATGATGTTGTAATAAGAACATACCAGGATGAAACTTTTCACTAGTTAGTTCACCACTGGCATCACCAAAAAGTTCAACTAATTCATCTTCTGGAAATTTTTTCCTAAGCAATTGATATTAACTTATTATAAATTGAAACTATTGATCAATTACACAAACATGCGTATAAATAACTAAGTTGTGTATAATCTATTAAACAATAGGATTCTAATGACCAACTTACTCATTTCCCTCTACACTAAGACCCAGTGGGTCTTCTTGCTGGAAGCTGGTAGGTGACAATGCTCTCCTACCCCAAACAAAACTTTGTACTGGAGCTTCTTCCACCCATACCGCCGATTCTTTCATAGGACCAATGGTTTCATGATATCCTCTAAATTGAACTGTTGAAGTTCCTTGACCACCACTACGAGTTGTAACTATTATATCACCTCTGCCTTTGCATGGCCCAGATCTTGCAATTATTTTATTTGTTGATTTCCATTCAGCTAATAATGTACAATCACACCCGCATATAGTGAGCCCTATAAATATATTATTTTAGTTTGCAATCAATTTTAGAAACCTTTAATATTAAAAAAAATAATAAAAGTTAAGATTTGTTATATAAGTTTTTTTATACAATGAGAATAATAGTAAATTAAACATGAAGAAATTGAATTGGAGAAATAAAATATGGACAGATCAAAATAATAGTTTAAATATGTAAACAAAACCTGTTTTAAAGGATCTAAAATTAAATTTAGTTCAATAATATATTTTTAGTTGGATTTAAAAAATATATTTGTAATGCATACAACAGTTTTTTAATTAAGAAATGCTATAGAATTAGATTACAAGATTAATAATTCAATGCAGTGCAATAAAAATTGCAAGGTTTTTTATAGGTTGCAGTTACTGGAAGTAATAATTTCTAAAAATGAAATAAAAGTAAGCTAAGTCGGATTAAAGGAGTTAATTAAGCCAAAATTTTAACATTTCTTTATTCAATGTAACGAAATATTTGGTAAAATCATTACAAAACAGTAAAAATGACAGTTTAAACTAACCTATTAGATCTTGGGCTTTAGTCCCAAGAAATTCGCCTCGAATTGTAATCCGAGTACCCGGCGGGCCTTCCTTCGGGGATATTCCCGTTACGACCGGCGGAGGTGCCATTTTTACTCATTCAGCAGCAAAACATTTGTTCTTTACACAAGATTAC
Organism: Megastigmus stigmatizans; assembly: GCA_900490015.1. Lineage (NCBI taxonomy): Eukaryota > Metazoa > Arthropoda > Insecta > Hymenoptera > Megastigmidae > Megastigmus > Megastigmus stigmatizans. The sequence continues at coordinate 8,425 of UELV01003184.1, forward strand.
TTGCAATCGTCTTCAAAGAGGACGTCTTCATCTCTTCAACGGCAAGATAAGAGAGGTATACATCCACCCATGTCCGACAGGCCACAGGCCGCAGACCACAGTCCCATTACTCCCATTGGCTTTATTACGGACATATATACATGTACTACGTAATACATATACGTATTGTGCAGTGTATATATATAACTACTGCACAATATGCGTATTACTGTTGGTATTACAATTTAGGATTGGTATCACTGTAAAGTAATTATCATGCAACGTATAGATACTACCTTTACTGGCTTTTCAAAAAATGCATTTTTTAATTCATTCTTTTACATGCAATGTTCTAAACATTAATTACGGCAGTCCACTAATTTTGAATACGTGTTGTTGCATAATTAATTATAAATTTGGCTGTATACTTAATTTTACTGTACACGCAAGCTACAATTATTTATTAGATATATAAATAAAATAAGTAAGATGCAAAATTCGCTTTTGTTAGAAAACCCCAATTTTGATGTATATTATCAACGAATACCTATTCGTTGATGTTATGGAACAGTCGTCGTTTACCTGTGGCCCGTGGCCCGTGGCCGAATATCTGCGTGATGCAGCCGTGGCGCGCGGCCGTGCGCCTTATGATAAGTGTAGTAATTTAAAGTTTTATTTAGAAAGATTTTCACAATTACCTACATAGCAAGTAACGTTGAAGAAACGTTTCTCTGTAAATTCCAGAAACGTGGAAGAAACCTGGAAATGTCCGCTTTTGGTGTCTCAAGATAACGTTTTAGAAACGTTTCTGAAATGTTTATTATAGGTGTATGAATTATAAAGTTTCTTTAATCACGTCGCAGAAACGTTTCAGAAACGATTTATGTGAAACCTAGAAAAAATATATTTCAAATTGGCAAGTAAATGCTCAAGTTTAGGGCTCTGCTGACGATATTTTTTTTCTAGGTTTCACGTGAGATCTAAATAATCTAAATAAGCGGACATTTCCAAGTTTCTAAAACGTTTCTTCCATGTTTCTGCAATTTTCAGAGAGACGTTTCTAAGCTTGTAAAGAAAAGTTCTTATGGTATGTGGGTAGTAATTTACGAAGAAATCATAATTAAAATGTTGCCGGTTTAATTAATAAAAAAACCATATGAAAAACAAAATAGTAGGTATAGTATATCTAATTAATTTTTGAAAATTTCAAAGCATTACAAAATGTTGTATATGTATATAAAAAGTATGTAACAAGTCAATTTTTATAAAATTTGCAGATATAAAAAAATATTTATATTACTATTTTTTACGATTATGATTATTAAATACATATAAAAGAATTAATTTATAGTGTAGTCTTGAAATAAACATTAAAAAATAAGTTTATTTTATAATATACAAGTTTGATTCAAAAAATTTCTTTTATATACCTACTATATGAAATCTATATGTTCAAATAATTCATCTGAAATTTGATAACAATTGGAACAAGGATAAGGATTAAAAAAATAACGTATAATATTTATATTTCATGTTCTATTTAATAGTGCGACAAGCCGACATTAACAAATACAAGTCTTTTTCATCACACGCACAAAACGCAGTTTTCGATGGACATCATCGAAGATCAGAATTAAATTAGAGGAAATCATCACACTTTCCGCATTAAAAAAAACTAGTAGTAGAGGTGACGAGTATGTTCCAAGTGCGTCTACCTTCCCATGTGTGCACTGAAAAACTGAAATTACGTAAACTAGCGAAACTATTATTATATAATAGCCCAAAGATGAATGAAAAATAAGTTTAATATTGGATTTCCATTCTCTGAATAAAAAAATACTTCCAAATATGATGTGCGCAATGTACAATGTATAAGTTTCGCTGTTTACCTTTACAAAGAAGGTATACCTAATTTTTCTAAATTACTTTAAAATTTAAAAGAATTGCATATAATTGAAAGAATTTTTTTTTATATATATTAATTAAAATGATGTAAAATGGGAATGTAAAAATGAGTCTTAGAAAATTTGAAACTACCTAGTGGAAATATGTTAGTAAAAAGATTTTAAGCTCTACTTTTTTAAATTTAAATAAATTTAAGGCAAGCAATAAATCTAAAATTTATTATAAATACTTATGAAGAGTTCGAGACATAAAAATTGATTCTTCATATTTAAGGATTAAATTATTTTTTGCCACTTAAGTAAAAAAATAATATTCCCACATTAATAGCATATCACATTTTTTATAAAAATTAATTTAAAACATCATTTATTTCCATTAAAAAAGGTAACAATATTTCCACTAGAAAAATAAAATTATTTGAAATTTTCGTTAATAATTTATACAATTTAAATTTCATTGTATTTTATAGGACTTTAGGCTTATTTAAAATTATTTAAACAATTGTAATTTTGGTTTTTGGTACAATCAATAAATTGGTTTCATAATCTTTTATCTGTAGGAAAAAGTATTTGAGATTATTTTACAAACGAACTCAAATAAGTACATAGAAATATTATTTTTTCCTATGATCAGTCTCAGCCATAGAGTCCCCATTTTAAAATAAATATAATTTTTGCATTATTAGAAGCATTTCCGTCTTTTTAAGTTATTAACAAAAAAAAATAATAAACATAATAATAAAATAATAATAACCAATAATAATAATCAATAATAATTAACTTAGGATGTGATCAATTCGATCGATTTTTACAAACTATTTAAAGTATTGTTTTTATTTCAAACTACTTAAAATAAAAATAATTTTTTAAATTATTTATAAAGATCAATAAATTCTACCACGACTTTAATTACTACATGCGAACAATAGAAGCTAACTATAAAAGAAACAATTCGACGCATCGCTCACTTGGTTTTATATTCAGCACTTGGCAAAGAGCACATCACAGTTCAGCAGATGACTTCTCGTGCATTATTCAAGAAATTAATATTGTTAACAACAGTTTTGACTCTTCTCGTGTAAATGACTTAGAGCAAAGTGCGAATTCTCGACTTTCGGCTTATATATAAATAAATATATATATTCGTTTAAGAGCGATACGCTGAATAACATTTGGGTTTCTTACAGAAATATCTTATATAATTCGCATTTAGAATGCCATTCATTTCCCGGGAACATAAAACACGAAATATCATATTTAATGGAAATAAAATGTATAATAAGTAAAATGAAACACAACGATGAAAACAAAATTCACAAATTATAATAATGATAACTTAAAGTAGGTACTTAAGAGGGACTAAAGTCAAAATAAAAAATTATTCCCATCATTCATGAATATGCTTTAAAATGGTTGTAATAAGCTAATAAAATAATTTTATAGTTTTTTAGTTTATTACAAGCTAAATATTAAGGCTAATAAGCTATTGAAAAAAGAATTTAAATAGTAATTACAATCCAAATAAAGTAAATCATAGTCTGTATATGAAGATTGTAGCCATTCTAATAAATCATATTTTGTTAAAATTACTTTAAATTTAGACCATAGGTCCCTCTTAGTTCTTATGCTTTATAATTTCTATTTTTCGTATTAGCTTATGATTCAATCCTAATGAAAATATTTATATTACAATTTTCAAAGTCATTGTATTTGACGCGTCCGTAATTAAATTATATTGCACTTATTTTCGAGATTTGAAAGTATTTAGTTTACACATGTTCTTAACAGTCAAGGGAGTTCATTGCTATAGCAATACAACAGAAATTTTAATGTTTCGGCATTTGCATACTCGACAACCATAATCTGACTTATAATACTACAGTGTACGAACTAAATTACAAACTAATACAATGTTTAATAACAAAAAGAAAAAAAACTTAACAAACTTTAGGTAACACGTAGACTCTTTCGATTTCATTAAAATTGAAAACGGTGTATCGTAAACCTATTGTTCCCACCTTTCTAAAATAATTATGTTCCACTTTTCTTTAATTTATTATTTTTCCATTCAACATTCTTTGTATATTCAGATTTCACAGCTCTCATTTTTCATAGCCCAGGTAAAATAACAACAATGAATAATAGCAGTTTATATTCCCTATGCAAAATTTTGATAATGCAATTTATACAAGATAGAATCATAAAAATTTTCCTCTTTCTTTTTATAAAATTGAAATACTGGTTTAAAGGATAATTAACTCTAAGCACATTGTAAATTCAATAGCTTGTTTTCCAATGCTTGAACTTTATTTTACTTTGAAAATAAAGTAAATATAAAGTAAATACTTTAAGATTAAAATCATGATTAAAAATTCTGTTTTGTAAAAAAGTTAAAAATTTAAAACTATATAAATTTTGGCAGTTTATATAAATTTTAATGAAAATTGCTAAAGGAAAAACCTTAAACAGCCTTATTGATTTCTTCAATATTTAGCACTTTTAAATATTGATTTTTAAAAAAATTGTATTTATCTGAGTATATCAACACTGAATAAAAATAAAAGGAACAAAAGTATATTAAAAATAAATTATTGAATAAATTTTTTTTCAGTGTTATGGAATCAAATGTATGATACATTATGAATTTAGCATCCTTTTTGAAAATGATATGAAGTATAAAAACGTTTTTGTAATCTATTAATATGATCATATCATATACCCAGCACTGCAATTACACTTATACAACACCAAAATTTATTTTAAAAGCCTGCTACTATTCATCAATGCTATTCAGCCATGTTTTTAAATTTGCTCTTTATACACAAATAAACAATCATACAGTACTTAACTACAGAACCGATTATAGTCTTGCATTCAAATTCAACTAATAACTGAGTCTAGGTATAATATTTATAATATGTATAATCGTGTAGTACTGCACAAAATTGCACGACTCGTTAGCTTTCAATCAGGCAGAATAAGGAAAAAAATTGAAACGGGATAAAGTTGAGACATATTTGAAATAATTATATACTATGGTATTGGAAGTCAAGGTGGCTTTCGCACTTAAGCTAAAGATATGACTTCATCCATGTATTGAAGTCATTCCGTTCTTGCATTTTTTACTCATAATATCCTTTTTTATAAATTGTCTCTTCTCCTCAAAAATTCGATTATGCCTTACAGAATCCTTCAAACGTAGGACATGTACTAGCACTCACGTGATTTTACACAGGAGTAATTAAACAAATTTGTACAAGGACACCTGTACACATTTTTCAGTTTTTACTTGCACTATCGCTGTGATGCGTGATCGCTGCTTTTACATGTGATGTACAATATTTATATGAACATTTTTTTAAACGTATGTATATATATATATCTGTGTGTATATATATAAATTTTCATTTATAAGAAATCTGTAAAGCATATTAAAACTCTTCAAATATTAGGCACATAGAACACACAATGATTTTTTCACTTTCATATAGTATACATTGTATCCCTTAACATCTCGAAAACACCGAGAACTTAAGGCATTGTATTAAAAAAAATCTTGCACCGCAATATATTTATATATATATAGTATATCTGTATATATAACTTCATATTGACATAAACTTTACACAGTTTTTCTCCTACCATCTTTTTTTACTTTCTCTCTATTATCAGTTATGCATATCGATATGCAAAAAACTTTAAATCGTGTACTGACGTAAAATCTATATTTATATTCCGACTTATATCACCTTTTCTTTTACACAAAAATTGCACGCTCAAAGATGATCGTGTTTTAAATATTGTTTACTTTATATTTTATTTATATTTATATATGTATATATATAGAT
>UELV01003185.1:0-12775 GCA_900490015.1 Megastigmus stigmatizans
TTGCAAATAAAAGAGATTAAGAAATCATATTATTAAAATGTAATGCTATTTTCATATAAAAAATGTTTCTCCTAACATTATAATTTAATAATAAACAATAACAATTATTATTTATCTTTTGGTTAAGAAAAACATTATCAATTATTTTTAAAACAATATTTAATTTCGGTTAAACCAACGACCAAGTAATGCATCACCGTTTCGTTTACGACGACGAGCAATTAATCATGGAATTGAAATTACTAGTGTTAAAATAATTAAGAAAATAATAAAAATTACTAAACAAATACGATTTGTTTTTTTCTTTAAAGCTGCTAATTCTTCTGGATGAACAATTTCATATCCATAATAACCAATAATATTTGCTTTTCTTTTTTTTGTTAAAACAATATTCGCAATATGCACGCCTAATGTTACGATTAAAATAATAATTGTAATTGTAATGGCTGCTGTTAAATCATCAACAATGCCTCAACTTCAAAAACCAAACCGAAACTCTTCACCTGAATGTTGTTGAAAACCGTATAAAATTCCTAAAATAATTCCACCAAAGAAATAAGTCGGAAATGCTAATCAATTTAAAACAATACTACGAACAGTCATTTTTTTATAATTATCAATTAAGAAATGCGGAATAGTATGATTACCCCGTGTTAAATTAGAAAGATAACTATTTGTTTCAATTCGAACTCGTGATAAATCAAAAATACCAGCAAACAATAATCCTAGAGAAATTAACAAAAAAGTAATTGTCAAAAATGGATGAGGAATATATTTCGCTTTAATTCCCATAATTGCTTCTAATTCTTGTTGATGAGAAATAAAATATAAAGCAATAAATAAACTTGTCATCATTGTGCCAAGAAAACCAATAATAATCATAATTAAGGTACGAACTTTTTCCGAACGAATCTCACGAGCAATTTCTAAAGGAATTAAACGGTTAGCATATTCCTTATTAAAACGACGACGACGTTGTTTTTCTGATAACTGTGGTTGATAAGCATAACGATTATTTTCCCTACTGTTTGTTAAAGCTGGTGGGTCAAATTGCGCTGATGGAGTAAAATGACCATTTTGATAATACGATGGCGGCACTGGCATTGAATTTGTCATCATTTGATTATCATCAAAATATTGTGCTGAATTTGCACCACGATAGGCACCTTTGCTATCATAAGCTAATTCTGAACGATTAAATTGTTCATTAACTTGTGATTGATGATACGGTGATGCAACACCTGATTGATAAGGAGGACGATATTGATTTGCATATATATTATCATCGTTAACATAACCATCACGGTGGTTCTGATATCCCATAAATTCAGCATTGTCATATCGCCCTTGATTTTGTTGTCCTGACCAATATTGATCATAATTAGAACTTGTTACATGCTGCTGAATTCGGCGTGGCAAAATTTGTTGATGAACTGGACGCGAATAATTTTGCGCCTCATCATGATTATAATATGGCTCAACATAACCAGGTGGCATTTGTGAAGCATTTACATTCATTACCTCACGGTCTTCTTCAAGATACTGGCGGTCATGATTATTAGCATAATAATTATATTGGTTACTTAAGTTCATTCGTGCTGGACGAATTGTATTATTATTTTGATATAACATTTCCATATTATTTAATTGGTTTTGTTTATATGCTTCATTTGGACGAAAGTATTGATTTGACGAAAGATGATTTTGAGGCATTCCATTTGGATAGGGTTGATTTTGACTAAAATCAACATTATTTTGGTTTCTTAATTCAGGATTAAAATTATCACCAAAACGATTTGCTGATTGCATTGGTGGTTGCTCATGTTGTTTATCTTTCACCATAAACGATTTAACCGTATTAAAAAAACCCATGCTTTGTTTCACCTGCCCTAAATGTGAATAACATTGTATTAAAAAAGAAACTGCTAGTTTTTATCACCCATTTTTTTAGCTAGCATAATTTCTTGTTCAAAATACTCAATGTTTTCCTTAAAACTAGTTTCTTGTTTTAATTTTACAATATTCGTTCAATTACTACTGCTTTTTTTACTTCGAAATAAAGAAAAAGTAATAATAAAATAAACAAATAATAATAGCGCTGCAAATCCTAGTAGAAAACCAATTAACCCGATTACTGGAATGTCTAAATCTAAGATTGTTATGTTTGTTGTCAAGAAGCCCTCCATATAAACACCACACTATCTATGAGTATTATACTATACTTTTTAAAATTTATGCAAAAAATATATTATTTTTATCCTAAACCCTTTTCTAATGTCTCTAATAATTTAGTTTTTACTTCATTTTGTGTTTGATAAGTTAATTTTAATGTATCAGTAAAGTGCTCTTGTTTAATTTGATCATAAATCATCCCAATTGTTGTTGTTAATTTAGTAATCTTTGCATCGTTATTAATATAATTAATAATATTATCATCAATCCATTTTGTTTTTTCAATCCCTAATCAATTTGAATTTGTTTTTGAAGATTGGTCAGTATTAATTCAACAAGAATCAAGTTGCTTATTATCTCATTGTTTAGTTACATTATTATAACTACAAGTTGGTGAATAGATATTAGATAAAGCATCTTCTGTTGCTTGTTCAATATTTAATAACCCACTAGTAATAATATATTCATCACCATATATTTGAGATTGTGCTGTATCAACTCCAACAACTTTTGTTTTCGTTTTATTATATTTAATTCGGTCAATTGTATCTTGGGTTTGTGGTCCTGCAACAGGAAAAATAATACTTGCTTTTTTAGTAATTAAATAATCAGAAATCACTTTTCCTTCTCCTTGATTAAATGATTGTGAAAACCATGACTCATTGTCATTTAATACTTCTTGAACTTTTCTTATTGGTAATAAATTATTAATTTTGGGGTTTATGTTTTTAATTATTGCTAAAATATCTGTCATCAATTGATGTAAATTAGGATATCTAACATCGTTCTTAATAATTTCATTAAACACATCCGCTGATAATAAAAATCCTCATAAATAATTTGAAACACCAACTGGATTATCCATTCCTCCATAAGTTGCAATATTTAACTGTTGTTGAAATTCTGTTTGATGCAAATTAAGTCATATTGCTGTAACAAGACCCGCTAAAAAACCAGCAATTTCTTTTTGAAATAAAATTCCGACAATATTATCAGCTAACGGACCATATGGGTCCATATTTTTATGAACATTCTGACCACTACCATCAATAAAAATAACATTATCCACTAAGTTTGCTGCTCAACCAATGGTATTGGCATGACTAAAACCAGGTAAAATTAGCGTCTTTGCCCCAGCAATACTAGCTGTAATATAAGCTGCTTTAAATTCACCTGGTGTAATACCATTTGGTTCAAAATAGCTAGCTCGCAATGGACTATCTCGTCATTGTGTCATTGATGAAACTTGGGTAAATTGTGACACGATATATTTGCTTGCTCCTTCTCACGCTGATTGAATATAAGATTTATCATTAATTGACCCACCACTAGTAATTACCCAAATATCATACATATATTGGTATTTTTTAACACAAGATGTTAAAAAACTAGCAGAAGTAGTGCCAATTTGTAGTGCCATTAAAATCTTAATTATTTTTTTCATTCTAATCTCCTTTAACCATAATTTAAAAAAATACTAAAAATATTCTTTTATTAAAACAACAATTATTTTATTTAAGTTTTTTTCTTGTTATTTGTTTCAGAATTAATATTTGATTTAACACGACTAATAAAACTTTCGCGTAATAATAGATTAACTTTCGGAACTAATAAACGTAAATGATTACGATATTCAGCTAAAATTAGGTCTGAAGTATAATAAAATATTAACAATAAAAGTAAAACAATTGTGGCACAAATTGTTGAAATAATTGTTGTAATATTATCAATTTGAATTGCAAAACTATCACGGGGAATATATTGTTGACCATAAACATATTCTTTAAATATACCAACCTTTTTATCACGCATCACATCATCAACAAATTTAATAATGAATTCTAATCCAAATCATAATAATTGAAATTGTGCTACAATCGGTTTATTTGTTGGTGAACGATATTTTCATTCACACGTCATTGCAAACAAAATATTAAAACACATAGCAAAAGCTAATCCATTAATAACTTGCAATGCTAAGTAAGCTTCTGGCGAATGATTAAATGCAGTAATACTAAAGAAAATAAATCATAGTAATAACCCTAACCCAAAGCAATATTTAACACCAATTTTATTATACAGTAAATGACAAGCTAAATAAGCACCAAAAAATTGTGGAATTAGGAATAATTGTTCATTTAAACGCACAAATTGGTTGACTTTTCAAACATCATGGTATTTTTCTCATGTGCGTTGGCCTAACAATCAAAGATAAATATTTGATTGAGACACTTCTTTTAAAATAATAATTAAAATTACCATAAAAAAGATAATTAATACTTTTCCCCATTTAAATGGTTCAAACATTTTTTGCTGTTCAATCGTAAATGATGTTGATGTAAATTCTTTATGTGAAAATAAAGCATATAAAATGGTTGCACCCGCAATAGCAATTATTGCACCAATTCCAATAATTCCTATTTGCAACTGATTAGTTAAATTACTTCCTACTGTAATAACAATATTATTAAACTCACTACCAAAAATAAGCGCAAATGTCATTAATGGCGCTACTAAACTAATTGTTTTAAATAGAAAAAACTTACGACCATATGCTTCATTATATGATAAAAAATAACTAGCCTTTGTAATAATTCCAAAACCAAGAAAAATTGCCGCGATAATTAATGTTGGTGCGGAAGGATAAACAATTAAAATAAAAATTCCAAACATTGATATTCCAAACATTGTATATTGAAAAAAATGTCAACCAATACGAGAAAAAACCTTATGTAAAAATACATAAGGAATCATCGCTAAAAAAGCATAAAGAGAAAGGGAAGTTGCTGCAATAATGGCAATTCCTTCCATATTATTAATTGATGCGGCAAAGAATAAATCACGGAACTCAAAATTATCACCAATAATTGATGATAATGCAAATCAATATAAAAACGCTTGAATAAAGAATGCCTTCTGACTAGTATGTTTAATTTTAATGTTTTTTATTAAAATTAATATGTAAAGAACAAATAACAATAATAACATTAATGGATTAAATAAAAAAACATCTCAATTATTTTGTAACACACCTGCACCCTCTTTCTGTCTTATAGATTATAACATAACCTAAATAATTACATCTGTTCAATAACATTAACCCCTAATAAATTAAAGGCATTTGATAAAACTTGATAAATTACTTTGATAAATACTAAACGCTGTTTTGTTAATTCTAAGTTATCTAAATTAATAACTTTTGATTCATTATAATATGAATGGAATTGCCGCGCAACATTTTGCACATAATCACAGACAAGATGTGGTTGACGTAATTTTGCTGCTCCTTCAATGCAACGATTAAATAAATCAATCTCATTTAAAAGGTCTAATTCTTTTTGTGACGTTAATAATTCAAAGGTTTTAACATCCGTAATATTAATTTTGCTCATTTTGGCTTGTTTTAGCACGCTATTACAACGCGCTGTTGCATATTGTGCATAATAAACAGGGTTTTTTGAAGAATGCTCTTTTAAAATACCAATATCTAAATCCATATGACTTTGAGCACTTTTTGAAGCTAACATATAACGAATTGGGTCAACTCCAATTTCTTCAATTAAGTCAATTAATCAAACTGCTGTCCCTTTTCGTTTACTCATTTTATATTCAGCACCGTCTTTAATTAACCGTACCATTTGAATCATATCAATATCTAAAATGTCTTTTTTATACCCTAATAACTGTAACCCCGCTAAAATTCGTACAATATAACCGTGATGATCACCACCTCAAAAATTAACCAATTTATCTGCTTTGCTTCGCATTAAACGTTCATTATGTGATGCTAAATCAGGAGTAATATAAGTTAAATCACCATTTGATTTAACTAAAACACGATCTTTATCATCACCAAAGTCGGTTGTTTTTAATCATAGTGCACCATCTTGTTCATAAGTTTTTCCCAATTTGGCATATTGGGCTAATGTTGCATCAATTTTTCCTCCCTCGTACATTGCAGCTTCAGAAGAATAATATTCAATATCAACTCGAAATAATTTTAATTGCTTTTTAATAATATCTAAAAATAAATCAACTGATTTTTTGCGAAACATTTCATTTACCTTTGGATCACTAATTTTATAATCCTTATCAAAAGTTAAATTAATAAATTTATCTTGATAATTGTCAACAAAATATTGTGCAACATCAGCATACATATCGCCACGATATGCATCAGGAGGTAATTCGGTTTTTTTACCCAATAAATTTAAATAACTAACAAAAACCGTCACTGCTAAAGTATTTATTTGATTACCAGCATCATTAACATAATATTCAGTTTGAACATGATAACCAGCTGCTCGCAAAATGCGAGCAACACTATCACCAATGGCACCATTCCGAGCATGACCAATATGTAAAAATCCCGTTGGATTAGCTGAAACAATTTCTAAATTATAAGTAAAATTCTTTGGAGCTGAATATCCATATTTTTCTTCTCGTTTTAAAACCTCATTAATAACTTGATGTAACTGATCATCAGCTAAGGTAAAATTAATAAATCCCGCACCAGCAATTTCAATTTTTTTAAAATATGATTTATTATTTTTTTCAATAAAAGCAATAACTTCTTCAGCAATTTTATTTGGTGCCTTTTTTAATTTTTTTGCTAGTAACAAAGCCAAATTGGTTGATAAATGACCAAATCCTTCTTGACGTGGTTTTTCAACCATCACTGGTGTTGTTAAATTATTTGCCTTTAAGTACTCTTCTAACAGATTTTCAATTAATTTAACATTCGTATTCATAATTGTGGTTCCTTTCTTCTTTTATTTATATATATTTTACATAGTTTTTATAATTACTTATCTTTTTTTCTAATTTTACAATAATAAAATCCATCAGTATTATTTTCATAACCAAAAATTTGTTCTGTTGCAATAATTTTTAAATCCGGATGTTTTGCTAAAAAATTGCGGATTTGAACAGTATTTTCATATCCACCAAAAGTACAAGTAGAATAAACCAAAATTCCACCTGGTTTTAACAATTGATAAGCTTTATCTAATAATTGTTCTTGAATCTCAACTAAATTTGCTAATTCTTGATTAGTCAAAGTATGATATTTAATTTCTGGTTTTCGTTTAATTACCCCTAAACCACTGCAGGGGGCATCACAAAGAATTTTATCATATTGAATTTCAGGATTAATTTTTCTAGCATCTAATAAATGTGGATAAATATTCGTAATTCCTAATCGACTAGCATTCATTTTAATTAAATTAATCTTCTTTTCACTAATATCATATGCATCAATAATCCCTTTGTTGTTCATGATTTGACTTAAATGTGTTGTTTTACCACCCGGTGCACTGCACATATCTAACACGCAATCAGTTTCTTGCGAATTTAATACTTCTGCAATGCGCATACTCATTTCATCTTGAATAAAAATTAAACCTTTTTTAAACATTTCTGAATTAACAACTGGTTTATCGGCAATGACACCTACAGAAGATACTAAACTTTTTGTTAAATTATAATTTGAATATTGAGCTAATAATTCATCTCGACTAATTTTTAGGGTATTAACGCGAAATGAAAGTTTTGGAATTGTTAAACTATCAACCATTACTTGCTGAGCAATATCTTCACTATATTCATTACGAAGAATTAAATATAATGATGATGGAAAACTATATTTAATACTTAATTTTTTTGTTTCATCAGCAATATTAATTTCAAAAATCTCATCTTTACTGACAAAAATCTTTTTTAACGTAGCATTAATAAAACCAGCATACTTTGGATTTAGATTTTTACTAATATTAACAGCTTCATTAACAATTGCATAATTAGGGATACGATCTAAAAAACGAAATTGATAAATACTCATTCATAATAAAACTTGTAATTTTTGATTAGTTTTTTTGGATTCAATAAATTGATTAGCAATATATTCTAAATACAATTTATTTTTTAAAGTACCATAAACAATTCGATAAATTAAAGTTTTATCTTGGTCAGTAAAATCATCATTTTGTTCTACAATATTTGATAATAAATGATTACTAAACTTGTTTTTTGCAAAAATTTTTCATAAGATATTTCATGCTATTTCTCTTGCTTGCATTTTTTAATCCTTTAAACTTACGAACGATTAGCAATTTCTTGTTCTAAAATTGTTTTAATTTCTGCAACTGCTTGTTCTACAGTGTTATTTACCACAACATAATTATAATTACTTTGCAATGGAAGTTCATCAGCTGCTTTTGCTAATCGTGCTTGTAATACTTCTTCGGGTTCACTTTTTCGGCCTCGAATTCGTTTTTCTAATTCCTCTAAACTTGGTGGAATTAAAAAAATTGAAACTGCATCAGTTACTTTCTGTAACACTTGTGTTGCACCTTGTACTTCAATTTCTAATAAAACATTTTTTCCATTATTAATTTGTTCAATACAATATGATTTTGGCGTACCATAATAATTACCGACAAATTCAGCATATTCTAATAATTCATCATTTTTAATTGCAGCTTCAAATGTTGGTCGGTCAACAAAAAAATAATTTACCCCTTCAACTTCATCCTGCCTTTTTGTTCTTGTTGTCATTGAAACTGAATAAGCCAAATTCAACTCCTCATATTTAAAAAGTTCTTGGCATATTGTCCCTTTCCCGACTCCTGATGGGCCAGAAAAAATAATTAAAAAACCCTTTTTCTGCACATTAACGTTCTCCTTTTTCTAATCTTAATATATACAAATACTTTTTTTTATATGTTTTACAACGTAACATAACTAAATTAAATTGATCAAATGACAACATTTGATTTGATTCACAAACTATTATTCCATAGTTATTGATAATATTGTTATTCAATATTATAGTAATAATATCATAATAATACTCAATTTGCTTAAAAGGTGGGTCTAAAAATAAAATATCAATTAATACTTTCTGTTGTATCATTCAATTTAATAAAACTTTATAATCATAATTTAATACTTTTGCATTATTTATTTTTAAGTTATTTAAATTAGTTTCAATAATTTTGGAGGCACCTTGGTGCGAATCATTAAAATAACATTGTTGTAACCCCCGTGATAACCCTTCAATTCCTAATTGACCACTTCCAGCAAAAATATCTAATCCAATTTTATTTTCATAAATAAAATAATTATCTAAAATATTAAATGTATCTTCTTTAACACGTGCCGTCATTGGCCGGGTATTCATTCCATCTAATGTTTTAATTTGATAACCCTTATATTTTCCACTAATTATGCGCATCTTCTTAACCCTTCTCTTTCTTTTTTTTATTATACTAAAACTTTAGAATTTTCTTTAATAATTGCTGAATATGTTATAATTTTTTAAGAGGTGATTTTTAGTGTTGCAAAATGAAATACCAACTAAAGACTGACTAGTATTTGATGATACACCGTCAATTCGACAACCATCAATTGATGTCTCTTTACCATTAGCACCTGAAAATGAACTTGTAATGCAAAAATTAATTGATTTTGTAAGATATTCCCAAGATCCGCAAAAAAATAGTGGTCATACAATTAGACCAGCTGTTGGTTTAGCCGCTCCTCAAATTGGACATAATCTTAAAATGTATTATATTCGAATTGAAGAGACAGATGACGAAACAGGAGATAAAAAAATAATTGAACATGCAATGATTAATCCTAAAATTATTGGAAAAAGTGAACAAATAGCTTGTATAGAAGAAGGCGAAGGTTGTTTAAGCGTTAATGGTGATAAAGAAGGTTTTGTCCCTCGTAGTTTTCGAATTATTATTGAAGGTTATGATTATTTAAAACAACAACAAGTAACAATTACTGCCCGTAGTTATGAAGCAATTGTTTTTCAACATGAACAAGCACATTTAGAAGGTAAATTATATTATGATTTAATTAATAAAAAAGCACCTTGAACAAAAAAAAGTGATTGAATTATTTTATAAAAAATAAAAACTGGTAATACCAGTTTTTATTTAGTTTTAAATACTAATTATATTTTCTTATTTTAATTCTTATGATAAAATCCAATCAGAGGTGATTTTTAATGCTACAAAATAAAGTACCAACTCATGACTGATTAGTATTGGATGACACTCCATCAATTCGACAACCATCAATTGATGTGTCTGTATCCTTAACACCCGAAAATGAACTTGTAATGCAAAAATTAATTGATTTTGTAAGATATTCGCATACTCCCCAAAAAAATAATGCCAATAAGATTAAACCAGCTGTTGGTTTAGCCGCTCCTCAAATTGGACATAATCTTAAAATGTATTATATTCGAATTGAAGAGACAGCTGCTGAAACAGGAGATAAAAAAATAATTGAACATGCAATGATTAATCCTAAAATTATTGAAAAAAGTGAACAAATAGTTTGTCGTGAAAAAGGCGAAGGTTGTTTTAGTGTTAGGAATAACCAAGAAGGTTTTGTTCCCCGTAGTTTTGAGATTATTGTTGAAGGTTATGATTATTTAAAACAACAACAAGTAGCAATTACTACCCGTGGCCTTGAAGCAATTGTTTTTCAACATGAACAAGGGCATTTAGAAGGAAACCTTTATTATGATTTAATTAATAAAACCGAACCTTGAATGAAAAAAAGTGATTGAATTATTGTATAAAAATAATATTTAACTTTTTTTAAAACAAAAGTTTTTTTTGGTAATCTTACTAATCTTTATGTTATAATTTCTTGGATACTAGTAAATTAATTTTTTTCTTTTTAATAATATCCAATTTAATAAAGAAAAAACTATGCGTTAATTTTAGAATTATGAGGTGATAATTTCAATGAATGAAGAAAAGAAAGAAACAAGTAAAAACAAAGCAATAGTTACAAAACCAACTAGTATAGTAACAAAACAACCAATCCAAAATGTTGTTAAAAATAAAATTCCAACAAAAGTGTTTGCTTTAGGTGGATTAGAAGAAGTTGGAAAAAATACATATTGTATCGAGCATGATGAAGAGTTAATTATGCTTGATGCAGGAGTTAAATTTCCAAGTTCAACAATGCTTGGAGTTGATGCTGTTATTCCGAATTATAATTATTTAAAAGAAAACCAACGAAAAATAAAAGCATTATTTATTACACACGGCCATGAAGATCATATTGGTGGAATTCCCTATTTATTACGGGAAGTTAATATTCCAATTATTTATGCACCACGATTAGCAGCTGCTTTAATTCGTGATCGTCTAAAAGAAGCAAAATTGGAACAAACAACAATTGTTAAAGAAGTTGATAATATGAGTGTTATTAAAACAAAAAACTTTAAAATTAACTTTTTTGCTGTTAACCATAGTATTCCTGATGCCTTTGGAATTTCAGTAGTTACTCCAAATGGAAAAGTTGTTTCAACTGGTGATTATAAATTTGACTGAACACCATTAGGACATCGTGCTGATATTGAGCGAATGGCAAATATGGGGCAAGAAGGTGTTATGTTATTAATGGCTGATAGTACAAATGCTGAAGTTGAGGGTTACACTCAAACTGAAACAAAAATTATTAAAAATATTGGTGAATTATTTGTTAAAGCTAAGGGGCGAATTTTAATTTCAACTTTTGCTTCAAATGTTCATCGAATTCAACATATTGTTGAAATTGCAAATAAATATGGACGAAAAATTTTAGTGTTTGGTCGAAGTTTAGATCGCATTATTAAAATTATTCGTCAAATGGGACATTTAAAAATTTCTGATAAGGCATTTATTAAAGCTAATGATGCTAAAAACTATAAAGATAATGAAATATTAATTATTTGTACTGGAAGCCAAGGTGAACCAATGGCAGCATTATCCCGAATTGCAAATAATCAACATCAACATATTTCTATTATTCCTGGTGATACTGTTATTTTTTCATCATCACCAATTCCCGGCAATCAAGCTGATGTTGAACGAGTTATTAATAAACTAGTTCGTGCTGGTGCTATTGTGCAAGAAAATAGTCCTTTAAATCAAATCCATACGTCTGGTCATGCTTCACAAGAAGAACAAAAATTATTATTTACCCTATTGAAGCCAAAATACTTTATGCCAATGCATGGTGACTATCGTATGCTTCGCCAACATGGTGAAACAGCAATTAGTGTCAATGTCCCAAAAGATAATGTCTTTATTTGTGCTAATGGTGATCAAATTGAACTATTAAATGGAACAGCAGCAATTGGTAAAAGAATTGAAGCTGAAGCTGTTTATGTTGATGGAAAAGATTTATCAGGGCAAACAACCGCTGTTGTTCGTGACCGTGAAATTTTATCAAAAGATGGGTTAATTGCTGTTGTTATTTCAATTGATTCGCAAAATAATCAATTACTAACACCACCACGCATTATTTCAAGAGGAAGTTTCTATGTTAAAGAATCTGGAAATATTATTAATGAATCAATTCGTTTAGCAACCGAAGCAGTTAATGAAGTTTTAAAAACCCAAAAACCAACTTTTGGCGCTCTTAAAAATGCTATTAAGCAATCATTATCTCCTTTCATTTACCGTTATAAACGTCGTAATCCATTGATTATTCCAGTAATTTTAAATAAAAAATAAAAGAATATGTAAAAATATTCTTTTATTTTTTAATATATTATGAAAATCATTTTTAATTCACCTAATAAATTTTT
>UELV01003186.1:0-11868 GCA_900490015.1 Megastigmus stigmatizans
ATATATATATATATATCGTCGAGTCCTCATCTCCTCGTTTCGTCATTTTTACAACAGAATATTATCATAAATTATACATTGGTAGCAACCAATCTCATTTTGATAGAATTAGATTTTTGTAGCTGGAGCATTGTTCACCACTTTGGCTGCTCTTTTAGCCTCCATTTGTCTTTGTCTTGCTAGTTTTCTTTCTTCTCTCTTTTTTCGTGCTTCCTCGAGTTTGTAATTTCCTGTATTATTTGGACCTAAACGTAAATCGGACAATATTAGTAAGAATATTAATTATTAAAAATAATAATTTTACAGTAAGTTTCATGGTATAATAGTAATCTTACTTGTTTCATTAGATTGGAAATCCTCTAAAGGTTGAAATTCCCCATCTTCCCAACCTGATTCTAAAGATTCGCTTTTATCTTCCTGTAAAACTTCTTGTGTTTGACCTTCAGCTGCTTCCTCTTCCTATAAAATGTACATATGGATTTTTCAATATTTAATAGATCTATATGTATATTTGATTTTAAATGAAAACCGTGTTTTCAGAAAGTGAAAAATAATAATTTTATTTTAATGTTTAGGATAAAAGTTTATCTTTAAAAAAATTGATATGTTATTTTATTCGCAAAAAGATAATCTGAATAAATCAGTCGATTTTTCGAAAAGTAAGAAAGTTGCGGCAATTAGTATATACGATAAGATATTAAGTTCTTAACTAGTTTATTTTTTAGAAAGTTTTTTTTCAAACGTAAGAGTATATTCACGTTTAAGTTGAAATTTATCTACATTAAGTTTCACACACAAATTTCTAAAGCCTATCTACAATCATAAAATGTTTCTCTTAAGATTGAACCTTTTGTTGCAATTTTACGTTTACAAATTAAAAGTAAAATCGCACAGCTTCTTACGTTTCGAGACTTTCTTAAACAAAATTTATTTTTTATTTGCAGTGAATTACTTGGAAAATATCGTTATTCCATATGAAAAATCAGTATCCGTTCAAAAAGGGCGATATCTCAAAATGTCCATTTTTTTTCGACTTTAAGGCGAATTTTTTACGCAATTTAGGTACGTAGAAATTCTTTGAAAATTTTACAGTCGAATTGGAATTACTGACAGAATTCTAATGCAATATTTTCAAAGATTTTCTACGTAAATATTGAGCGTTCATCACCCTTTTGATTCGGATTCTAAGATAACGTCATTTTATTTACTTATTTACTAATGTAAAATTTTATTTGGTAAGGTCAGAAAGAAAAAAAAAATTGCTTTTTTAAAAGATTAAAAAATTTTGAAAAATTGAATCCGCATCATTTGTAGGTATTCAGATACGTATGTGGAGTAACGTACTTTTTCTGCAGCTGTAGGGATATTTCTTAAAAGCCATTAATTCTATGATTGTTATAAACCTTTATATACTGATATACGACTCTTTTCCTTCAGATTTCGAAGTTTTGCTAAACATAAAAATTAATATAAAATATGTATAAAAGAATATTTTGCATAGTAAAAGTGCATAAGTTAGACACATTTTGTGTAAAAATTATAAATCAAGACTAATATTACGTGTTAAAAGAATCGTTTGTACGATGTTTCCTTTCCTTACTTTTTCGTTTTATTATGTTTATAAAAATAATATATATAGAAAAATTTAAAGAACTAAAATAAACTAATATAACTCGTTGTATTTACGATAAAGAAACTATAATGACAACCGTTAACATTTTAAAAAAAAAACGTGTGCTAAAAATCTTACCGGTTTCTCCTCCAAACTGGTCCACTGTTCATGATGATTGTGCCCTTTAGGTGAATGCGATGATGTTACCAAGTTGGTGGACAACGATCCCGTTGTAGATTGCTGTTCCATATCACCCCAATCGCCGGTATCCCAACAATCCCAGTCGCAGTCTGAATTGGTGTTGGCCGTGTTCTGTGTGTCGTGCTCGTGGTCATGATCCAAGGAAGTCATGCTGGTTGCGCTGCTCGTCGTTGCCGTTGTACTCGTGCTACTCTGAGAACTACTAGCATGTTCTGAAAAAAAGCCTAAAGAGTTAAAGTACCCGCTTGCGTGGCCGAGCTTTAGAATGATTTGGTTAGTCTGTGGAGAATAATGACATAAAGATGATTTATATTAGTTGTTATCCTTCTGATTTTTTACATTCGATGTTGTAAGACGGAATTGATATAATAAAAAAAGCTCAGTAAGAAGAAACGGGACATAGTTTAATTGTAACTTAATTTCATTTCATTTAATTTGTTTGAATTCTTTCTTTTAAACAAATAATGAACAAATAATCAAAATCGTTCCAAAAAAGTAATGACATTGTTTCAATTGTGTTTTAAACGATTAAAAAACTTAATGATAATTAGTTTAGATGAAGGAATAATAAAAAAAGAATTGGGATTAAAAGATTGTGATTTAGAAAGTATAGTATAAATTTGCAAATAATAAGAAATAATTTACATGCTTATGTAGGAGTAAAAACAGAGATTACATGAAGTATATACCATGATTGATTACCTTATAATTTATTTCAAAACCAATCATTAAGTAGAATAACATACCCAAAGAAGCAGGCTTATTGAATAAAATTCTTGAAGTTGAATGAGGAGCAGATGATTTTGGAGTATCCGACTGGCTGCGATAAAATTTGGCCGTAACAGCTGTCATTGCCCAACCTGCCCAAGTTGCTGCTGCATTACTAAGACTAGGAGTTGCAGTATTGACGTCAGCCTCTGAAATAAGATATTTAAGTAATAATTTTTTAAAAGCAATTAACTAAAGATTTACGCTCTACTTAGACATAATTAACTTTACTATTTTTAAATATTTTAATACGGTCACCTATACTGACCCATTTGTTCACGAAGCCCTGGATCCTCTGACACTCTTTCAAGTTTAGAAAGAAAACCTCGTATCGTACGAAAAGCGTTATCTCTTACTCCTTTGTCTGGGTCTGTAGTTAAAGGACAAAGCGCGGGTAAAATTCGATTGGCGACCTCCTGAAGCAGAAAGTATTGCTGCGTAGCTGCAAGAGCCAAGACACTGGCACTCCGCGATGGTGGAAAAGGATCACGCGTTCCTCGAATGAAAGCACCGATCAACACCTACGAATTTGAAATTTGATACATATTTATAGCAAGTGAAGTAGAGTAATTCCAAAAATTTTCATAAGAATTTTGTTTTTTAATAATTATATAAAAATAATTGTTATATTTTGAATTTTATAATATTCCGTATGCGACAAACTCGATTTATCTCACGCAGGAAATAAGATGCATACGTTAAATTCAGCTTCTCACACGTTGTGACATAGAATACGACCCAATACATGAGCGAGAAATAGATTTCACCCTCGTGTGACGTTTTCACGAAACAAAGCGAACGTTCGTACGAGGATACAATCACTTTATCGCAATAGTACCGAAATGTATGATTTTACACACTTCCTTATACAGGTTGTAGTCGTAGCTGTAGAATATTAGAGAGACTGCACATCTAGTTGTATTTTTTGCACGATTTGATATCTTAGATTTTTTAACTGTTTAAAAAGAATTTTGAGATGTAACCGCATCTATTTTATAAGAAAAAGTACAGTCGGTATAAAGAATTAGACGCCTGTCCCCAAGATATTCTTATAGTCTTATAATAAACAAAACTTATTCAAACAACTTTTCATATAAGTCTTGTCATGTTTAATACATTTAAAATATCTATTATTATACCTTTTGTCTGATTTGAGGATGCAAGTGTTGAGCAATCTTCCCAAGACATACTGTCGTATTAGTGCGAATTCCGCCTTGGTCATCCTTAGACTGAAGTTTAGCAAAATACCTTAAGACTTCAACATTCAGATTATTGTAGTCTAATTTTGGTGCCAAGTGAACGATTGACTTAACGGTTTGTTCCCTCACTGCTGCATTCGTATCTAAAAATCCTCGGGAAACCTAGGTATACAAGGAATGTCATCATATTTTTTTCTGTCATTAAACAATATTATAAATTACTTTATATATATATATATATAATAGCACATACGGTGATTTATAGAGCAGTAGCAATAAAAAATAACAGAAACAGAATTTATACCTGTGGAAATATTGCTTCATTAACGGTAACAGGCTGTAGGTGATTAACGAATCGTTCGAGCTGCTGCAGTAGTCTCAACCTCGTCGCCCTGTCATTAGACGCAAACAACTTGACGACACAGGGAACCACGCGCTTTTGATAGTCAGCATCGGGCAGAATTCGGCCGAGCTGTAGAAGCGGTGGTAAAACCGCGCTCCCGGCATCGCCGTACTCAAATGCAGCGATCAATTGAGGCAGTATTTTATAACGGCCCACTCCCTCTGGAAAAGCGTCCAGTTGAGATGTGAGCTGCGAGAAGAAACGGCTTTTCTCATTCTTCTCCTTTACGTGAATTTCTTCCAGAAATAGGAGTGCATCGACTAGATCATTTTTGAAGAAGCCACCGTTGCTACGGCAGCGTACGATCATGTCTGCCGGATTCGGTCGGCTCTCGGCTTTGCTGCTGATTATCTCTTGGTACACCGTTATTAAAGCTTTTGGAATCTTAAAAAAAATTATGTTTTACTACACTTGTTTTCAATACTTATTTTTTTTATGGTAACATAAAAATAATAAAGTCAGATTTATAAAAAAAATAAATAGTATTGTATATTTTCTTTTCAAAACTGGATTTAAAAGCACATTGAAAATAATGTGTTTGACAACATGACCATTATGGAAACAAAAATGCATTAACATTATATGTTTCTAAAAATAAGTTTAATTTCGTTTAAATAAATGAATATATAATCAGATCTACTTAGATAATTAGAAATCAATTGAAAAAACATACTTGGTCCATAGCATCCAGATTTACTGCTGCAGTGAGAGGTCCATTGAAAGCTTCCCATATTAGACAACCTAAACCCCACATATCGACGGAACTATAACAATAACAAATTGTTAATTTAAATTATTGAAATAAACACTTAAAATTTTTTTCTAAATTTAATGATTAGATTATTACCATTTTGTAGCTGGCTTGGAATTCTCTTTGGCTTCAGGTGGCCTATAAACTTGTAGTACTTGAGGTAACGATGTATATGGTGTGTCAACAGCTGTCATACAATCAACACTTCCAAGTTTCCATTCTCCACCTTCTTCATTAACAAAGACTGACCATAAATTAACACTGTTATGTCGCAGATTGCAATCATTATTTAAAAAGCTTAATGCTCTCTGAAAAAATTAAAATATCACATATTACGATTTTGATGTGGAAGATATATAAAGTTTGATCAATAATTTAGCGCAAGTAAATATACGTACAGTAATCTGAAATATACCCCAAGATAAGTAAAGTTCACGTTTGTTACCCTCTCCAACATCAACAACCCTAGAAAGACGATTGTGAAGAGGTTCTACCCTTTCCGTAGCTAAGTAAATTGTTTTATCTGTCTGTAAGATTGAACAATAGAAGTTGATTTAAATTCTATGAAAGTTTCGTGTTGAAAATTCCAGCTAGAAGTCCAGCTGAAATCCACCTTGTAAAAGCTAAAAAGCATGCGATGCAATGCAGCCAGTATAACTAATAATACGAAAAACTAAAGTTAACATAGATTTAGTGCATATATTTGGTGTTTCAATACAGATGATGACAAGGGATTAAGCTTTGATATCCAAATTTTTAACTATTTTTAAATTGAATTAAAATATTAAAAATTCAAATATCAAAGCTTAATCCCTTAGCTTACATGTTATCATTTGTGTGGCATATATGGACACCAAATCTATGTCAACTTTAATTTTGGGTAATATTAGTTCTATTGACTGCATTACATCGCATGCTGCCTTTGACTTTTAGGAGGTGGATTTCAGCTGGTTATTTTCAACAGGGTTATATCCACACAATATAAGATCTGTTAAATTACCTCTAAGCTATCTAAATATGCTAATATACTTGGATGTCGCAGTGTTTTCAGTCTTTTTACTGCTGCTCTCGCAATGTCTAACTGATACTCTGCACCATTTTTTACTTGGAAGACAAAGACTGATACATCCTCACCTACAGTAGCTCCAATAGTTCCAATAGCTCCCTATAATAAAAACAATGTATTTTTAGATACTTCATTTGATGATCATATAAATTATTTGATAAACAAGTAATAGAAATAGAACTAGTTTTGAATTCACTATTTATTTAAATGATAATCTTTCCAAATAAAAATTTATTATGGATGTGTATTGTATGACTATACATCCACTTGTATCTCAACTACATGACATATAGCTATAAGACGTTTCAGTTTCAAAACATTAATCTGTGTTAGTCTGTATATCTCAATTCAAGCACACTTATTTCCACTTCTTCAATTTGCTAAAGTCACCAAAGTAGTCAACAAACATGGTTTCTCAGAATCACATTAAACAGCAGTAATAAGTATAGAATCAGAAGTGATATTTAATTTATGCAAGAAACAATACATGGCAAAGATTACTAAATAAATAAGAATTATCGTCAGCTATACCTTCCGTTTTGCTTTGTGCAAAGTCCAGATGCTCTTGTTATCGAGTCCATCGATGGGTTCGCCGATCTCGTAGGGAAAATCCTTAGTAGGATCACGTGAGAAGAAGGACCACATTTTTTAGCACTGGCTTACTTTGGATTTAAAAAATTGTTAACAACTCTCATTGTTACTTTACACGCTCGAGTGTCAGATCACTCAGATATACACTCGCGCCCACGTCGATGACACACACTGCATACGTCAACCTTCTGCTACTTTAGTGCGTTGCTCTTGCTCTCCTCTCGCAAAGCGTGATCCTCATTCTTCAACTCTGTCTCCTCACCAACTGCCCTTTAAATGTAGAATACGGCTCTATACTGCAGCGCCATCTAAAACTTACTGATATATATATACCCTATATATATGGTCATGAAATATTTCGGTATATAATCAAATACCTATACGTCTTACCCTTTAATAATATTCTAAGCTACATAAATGATAACAATACATACGTTTATATACGTATATGTCAAAATTCAATCCTATACACAATTAAAATATTTATACATCGAAATCCGAAGACCTATTATAATTTAAATTTACAGGCCCCATTACTTTATAATCAACTTCATCGCGATAACTGAATGTTCAACATAAATAAAACAGGTTCATCCGTGTTTAGCTACAAGTATATGTACTCAGTACTTTACTGCGCGCGCACTCTACTGTGCTCCGAAATCCAGATGTTATAGCTCACTTTCGATTTTGACAGATGCGATAATAAAAGCCGTCTCTCAATTCTTATTTAGTTCATGCGATTATTGGCGATTGAAATGTGTCGGTGACGACATTTCGCAAGTGTTTATAATGACGTGCACGCAAAGTGCTTATTGTTGAAGATTTTGTACGTAGCGTGAAGCGTGAAGTTATATTTTTTATCCTAACCTACCTTTAATATTTTCTTTACTTTCTTATGTCATCTGCACAGTTTATTTTTCTATTGTTTTTTTTGATACCAACAAAGCCGTCAAAATGATGCAACAATACATGAAAGAACTTGAGCAGGTATGTTTGTTCTATAAATTTTTATTTTTATTATTTTTTTTTAGTAATTTAGTGGATTTTTACTTTACTGCAATCTATATTTTATCAAGTACTTAATATATTTTTATGTAGGAGCCTTTTGACCCAGAAGAATTTGTTGAAAGACTAGCTTGGAGAACTGTTAACGATACAACTAAGGATGGAGTGACAGGAGTTTTTGATCCTGTTCTTGTTCATGAAACATTTTTACAAGCAATTAAAGACTTGCAGGTGTTAGAGGAAAGACAGCAGAAAAAATGTGACAAATTAGAAGCAATACTCAAAGAAGAAGAAGCCAGGCACGCATCAGAAACACGGGACCTCCAAGAAAGAAATAGAAAAGCTATAGATCTCTTCCATCAATTAGATGAGAGAATTAATTTTGTTGCTACCAAGGTTCTTCATTTGGGAGATCAATTAGAGAGTGTCAATACTCCAAGAGCTAGAGCTGTAGAAGCACAAAAACTTATGAGGCATTTTTCTGAATTTTTAACACCTGGTCCATTAACAGATCCAATTTTTACAGACAATTCCTCAGTAAGTAAGAAACAGTATAAAAATAACTTTTATAATTTAAAATAAAATTATCACTATTTATTAAGTTGTAAAAGATCTTACAATTTAATGTTAAGCTTAATAAAGAAAAGTAGACAAATAATTTATAATGATGTATTCTCTACATTTTTAGTTAGATGAAGCAGCGGATGTTATTCAAAAGCTTCACGTGATAGCTCAAGAGCTTCCATCCGAAAAGTTCGATAATGCTAAGAAAAAAATTGCAGCAAAGTACGATGAAATTGAAAGAAACCTTATAGAAGAATTTGTAAGAGCACAAAGTGCAGAAGATGCTGCTCGCATGAAAAAATTAGCTTCGGTATTATCACATTTCAAAGGCTATTCTCAGTGTATAAATGCTTTCATAGAACAAAGCCAAATGAGCTCCTTTGGAGGCAAAGATGTCTTCCAAGAAGTATTACCAATGTGCACAAAAAATCATAAGCTGATTCAGCAAGTGTTCTCAAACCCTGAGCAAGTTATGGCAAAGTTTGTTTTAAATATTTATCACTTAAGGTTACAGAAATATGCTGTTGCTAAATTAGCAGATCGTGCAGATTCAGAAAAGTATTTGAAAAATCTTTATGATCTGTATTTGAAGACTGTTAAACTTTCTGGTGACTTGAAACAGTTCGATATGGGTACAGATGACACATACTTACCTAAACTAACAAGAAATATATTTCAGAAACATTTAGATGCATATATAACGTGAGTTTATTTAACATATGTAAACATTATTTGGAACTAAAAAGATATTTTAGAGTCAATATTTTTTAACAAATCTTCTTTTATTGAACTAATTTGACCATAAATCTTTTTTGTTAAACAATAGTTTAAGCTAACTCAACTAAAATTTTAAGACTTTAAATTAATTTGTCAATAACATCCATACAAAGAAATTTTTTTTTAGAATTTCAAATAATCTATCCACCTCTCCATTGAAATATTATTAACACGGTAATTAAAAGTTTCACGTCGTAATGCACGGTTTTACAAGTTTTATTAAATAATTAAACTATCTTTTTTATTATTTTCATTATAATCAACGGGTCCTTCATACAAAAAATACGCAATAAGGCGGCTACGGTTTAAAAAATATTATTTCTGCATAAAAATAATTTAACATTTCAGGGTAGAAATAAAAGCGCTAAGAGAAAAATCGGCAGCTCTACTAATTCAGTACTACGAGTCGAAGAACCATCAAAAGAAGCAGTTGCAGAGCGGCGGTTTTCAGGAACTGAAACGCGATCTGCAAGCGGTGCTGAGCACTCGAACCAACATCAACATCGCCCAGATCGAGGACTACGGCGGCGAAACTTTCCTCTCAGAGGAGTTGGCAATCGCTCTGCTACAGCGAAGCAAAACTGCACTGCAGAGGTGTTTGCTCCTGTCGCAGACCTCGGAGCTGCCTATAAATGCCACGCAGATTCTCGAGACGATGCTCCAGTACCTGATCAACGAGCACGTGGATTATGCGCTGGAGCTCGGCTTGCAATGCGTACCGATCCCCGAGAGCAGAACACAGCCCGAGATACACTTCTTCACTGTTGTGAGACAGTGCAACGTTATCATACGCTTGCTGGAAGAGCAATTCAGTGGCGATCTACTACCTCTGATAATGTAAGTTTAATGCACATGAATGTAGATGAAAAATGGCTAAGCTCGAATCTTTAAATTTAAATGAAAAAATTACGATCAAATGCAACGTTATCAAATAACTGAAAGCATAAAAATCGACTTGCAGCTCGACACCGAAACACGCTGACTGCATGACCAAAAAGAAATTCGCTCTAGAACAAATCGAGTCCAAGATCGACACAGGTCTCGACCGAAGCATCAACGCCATCGTCGGCTGGGTAAAGATCTATCTGCAAACGGAGCAGCGTAAAACCGACTTCAAGCCCGAGACCGAAATGGTCGACACCCTCAATACGCCAGCCTGTCTCACGGTCTGCCAGTACGTCTCGGGTATGATCAAGCACATAAGAGATAGACTCGACGGCAAGAGTCTGGAGAACGTGCTTACCGAGTTGGGTGTAAGATTCCATCGAGTCATCTACGAGCATCTGCAGCAGTTTCAGTTCAATTCGGCCGGGGCCATGTGTGCCATCTGCGACATGAACGAGTACAGGAAGTGCGTGAAGGAACTCGGAGTACCTTTGGTCACGACGCTCTTCGACACGCTTCATGCGCTCTGCAATCTACTGCTGGTCAAGCCCGAGAACCTCAAGCAAGTTTGTTCGGGCGATCAACTTGTAAGGATGAGTAATTTTTAGCTCTTTGAAAATTTCATGCTTTATATATAGGGACTATTCTAATCTGATCTGCGCCTAAAAATCAGAGTGATTTTTCGGAATTCTCGAATGAACGCTTTACCATTTTGGACACTTTGCAACACGATCGCGGTAAACTTACACAGGACCATTGCAACAGCTGTCTAATGCACGCAGATGTATAAGGGAATTTCGAAAAAAGCTTTCAGTAAATCCTTTGCAGCACAATAGCAACAGACTAACCCAATTTCGCTACCATTCTATCGCAATAGTAACTGCTATTTATATCCAACTTTAACACGCTAGCCTTTTATTCACTTCAACATTTTCTCATTATGAATAATATTCTAAAATATCAAATGCATGGCTGAATTTGATGTCCAACAAAAGTTTTACCTGTAAATGATAATAATTTGAAATTCATTTAAAGTCATATTTTGAGGCCTACGGTGGCTCGGTCGGTAGAGCGATGGGCTCGTAGTTCGGCGGTCCCGGGTTCGAGCCCAAGTCTCGGCCGATTGACACAAAGCACCTCTGTAAAAATATTACATGTGTTTTGTTTACAAACACACCGTAAACCTCCGTCGCTGATTAGCACCGCGTGGGAGAGCATAAATAGAGCGACGTTAAAATATAAAAAAAAAGTCATATTTAGATTTCTTATTGAAAAGTTAATACCGTTTCAGTAACTTTAAGATTAATATTTTATAAATAAAGAAAAACAATGCTTTGCATCTTCACTGAAAATATATTACGATAAAGAAGCACTCAAACGAGATTAGAATAAAATAGTCTTTATTTAGAGGAAACATACAAAACCAACCTACATCGTCACTTAATAAAAAATATTAAATTTCAAAAATAATTTAGCTCTTATGTGTCGGGAAAGTTACAAACAATTTGTTGAAAATCGGGTCTTTCTGAACTCGTCTGTTTATATGTATTCTTAGAATTTCTTGGTATTCCTAGTTTATACTAAGTTTATACGTTTCCCTTTCAATTTCAATAAACACCAGTACCGAGTTCATCCAGGCTTCATAATTAAAAGATGATTTAGTGCATTGAAACAATTTACTAAAATTATTCCTTTATCTATTGCTTAGCGATGCAAAAAACTCCGTTTTTTCTTTTTATTTAACTGCTTTTTTAATCTTCTCTTACCCTAAATAGTATTGTAAGTTCCGTAGGCTCCTCCTGTCATTTTATAGGGCATTTTATAGGTCAGGTTCATTCTTTCTTCTAAAAACTTAACAATAATATATTTAAATTAAATAGTGTACTTAATGCAATATTAAAAACCAATTTTAAAATGATACAAACATATCACTCTGTGCATTAACGACCAAGACCCCGAATTTTCAACAACTTTTTCAAGGCTTTTTTTCAACTAAAAAAAGGTTTGAAAAAATTTGAAAAAGATCATATCCGATGTATTTTGAGC
>UELV01003187.1:0-16864 GCA_900490015.1 Megastigmus stigmatizans
AATTTACGAGCTCGTAAAAATAAAAGTTTTGTTTTCGAAATCATAACTATAAGGCCAGATCGAAATCTATTTTATTTTAAATATCTTAATAAAGCGCCGTTTTCATACCGATGATCACGTATTTAATAATCCAGTCATTTTCATCATGATAATATAAAAATATTATCATCTCAACGGCCGTATGCAACATTTTGGAAAATGCTAAAGCCTGAATTCGTCGCTTTTCTTTTATCATAAAAAACAAGTACATATAACAAGTTACCTGTCACGTTTATGTAGGTCATGTCTTCGCACATAGATATCCCATTGTTTTTAAAATATGAATGGGCAGGACTTGTTACGCGCAATACCACTAGTTGTGGAATATTTGTAATGTGTTACAATCTCATACTTTAAATACCGAAATAACAAATTTTGTACTATGCAATGAATTTCTCTTAAAATTTCATAAAGTAATTAATGTATATATGGAGAAAAATTGTGCTTAATCGAATTACCGGAGACATTGGCAGCAGGATCGTATCGATCAACGAGGAGCTTCTCGGCTGTGCTATTGGCCGCCTTGGTCCTAAGGTCCTCGATGTTGGTCCAATAGCCGAGCCAATAATCCGTGCCACTGGTCGCGAGCTGCGTCAAGACCAGGACCAGCGCGTAGAAGCCGATCAGACACCAGGAGGCACCCGATTTGAAGTAGAGCATGAACAGGGCGACGTTGCCGTAGGTCCTACGCGTCTCCTCCTCGTTGTCCGTCGATTCCGAGGCCGTTTCCGCTTTGCCCTCGGAGATCTAATTATCAAAGCTCAGGCTTAAGTACACCAACAGATTTACAAGTTCTTATATGTATTTTCGCACCACCTCAGCGCTAAAGTGATCTCATACCATTGTCAACCACATAAATTAATCTATTGTGTCCGCTTTTGACTCGCTATACGATCCGTATGACGTGTAGCAAGTGTTGCATATATTTCTCTCGATGCGTATACATAAATCCTATATATGTGTATAAGAACTGGGCGGGCAAAGACGTTGGCGAATTTTTTTGCTTCAAGGCTAAGATCGTATACATAACGATCATTATCAGGATATAGATCCGATGAAGTGGACGTTTCAGAGCGATGGAGAAAAAAAAGTCATTTGAATTCAGGCATGGATTAATAATAGGAAGTGTGACCAGTTATCCAACGTCGATAACACCGCGAACGCTCTATATACTAATGTTTATTAGTTTGCGCGCTACATGCGAGTACGGTTGCATTGGATTAGACGTGGACAGAAAGGAAAAAAAAACTGTTTGCATTCATAATTTTTTCGAGCTATATACTGGAAAATCCGATTTGCAACAGGATCTCAAAGATCGCGCGCCTTTTTCATTTTATTCTATTTTTACGATTTGATTTTTGTAGATCCTAATCTGATCTGTTTTTTCCATTGCGCATTTGAATCTTTTTTTTGTATTCAGACACTATAGCGCACAATGTATATGGAACTTGTGATCGTGATTAAGATCGTTTTGAGACGACTAATCAACTATTATTCGCTCATTATTTACTAATTCATTAGAATCACGATAAAATAAAAAGGTGAATTAAACGATGTTGTAGCGGATAATGAATTATTTTTACACTTCAATCAAGTCAAGCTTAAGTTATATCAATTTTTATTTACGTTGCTTCGTATGTTTTCCCCGTACGTCAATCTACTTTCATGTGACGCAAAAAGAAACGCTGCTAATGATCATTCGATAAGAACCAGGCAATATTCTTACTCATCACGTAAACACAGAAGGTAATTTATTGATACATTAAAAAATAATAAATCTTTATTCGCGAAATGCCAAGCTAATAAAGTATTTTATAAATAAATCAATATATTATGCGTGAAACTTTTGCTTATTTTTCTAGCGCATAAATTTTTAAGAATTGTGTATTTATAGAGAGAAAAATTAGCTTTGTTTTGAATACTATAACAGCTGATTTTACAATAAGCTTCTTTTGGTTTCGTACATCTGTCAAAATGCCAAAAATGCATCTATGAATGTTCGTTACAAATAAATGCAGCGAGATAAAGTCGTTGAAAAGTAGGCATTATACCTTTAATAGAATTACTGCGCATTAGCGTCTAAGTGCTCTTATAAAAAAGTGTAAGTAGTACCGCAAATCGCACTCGAGGCATTTAGTAGCGCATAAAATATGCAATGCCGACACTATTTACCTTCAAACTCATTTATCTCAATACAATATATTTGATACTTATAATCACTTCCTCGTGCGTTAAGCTCGGGATGAATAAGTTGAGTTCACGCATTCTCATAAATATTATACATCCACGGCATCGATGCTGCGCTCTTTGAATATTGAACCAAAACATTAGAATTTTTAATTCCTCCACGAACATGTCTTTATCATTGTTTGTAAAGTTAAGGATATAAGATTTGAAAGGCAAGAATAATTTCCGTACTTTTTTGTATGTACCAGATCGTTAAAAGTTATTTCAATGAGACGAATATGGATGAATCGCATCTTATTCGAATCAATTCGTTATCACTTCCTTCATCAATCGAAAACATTTATGAATACAGAATCACCTTAACCAGGATACACTACACACATGTATCGGATTAACATAGCCATTAACGCACATGCCTCACTATATCGAATACGGAACTAAATCGGAAAAAAACGTTTATCGGCCGATCGCGCGCTGCATGCGGAAAAGGCGCACGCAGAGCAATTAGGCCAAACCGCAAATCCGCGGAAAAAGAAAACCTTTGCGCAAACTCAATTAAATAAATTAGCCGAGTGTGATTCAAGTTCTCGCGAGCGAATCGCGATGCACGCACGCGGGGAAAGAGAGAAAAAAGGAGATATACCCTGCGGCTATATCGCAATACTCACGTCGAGGGATTTCAGGGAAGAAACGTCGCTCTTGACGCTCACGGTGTCGGCGGCATAGTCGTCGTCGGCTGCTGTTGCCTCGGCATTCGGATTCTTGGCGCTCTTGCCCTCATCCTCGATCTTTAGCTTGCCCAGCATGTCCATCACCTTGGGATTGAGATTGGTGATGTTGTCGTAGGAGCCGTTGTACCGGACGCTTCCCTGATTATCCATCCGGGGAAAAAGACGAAAAAACGAGGAAAAGTAAATATATCCTATTGGCAAATCTGATTGTTATGAATGATTCATCACGATGTATAATCCCCGATAGGAATTTCCCTCAAAAGCTGTTGGCTGCAGTATAAAGCTGATTAAATACGATTTGAGCTTAAGGTTCTTTAGTCAGCTTATATGCGTTATTTGCGATACTGGATAATAATGATTATGCTCTTGGCTGCACAGTTGACAATGTTTGCAGCTCGTTAAACATTTGCTTTGGATAAGAAAGTTATCTTAACTTCCGGGAAGCGTTCTATTGATGAATACAATAGGAATTTCGCTTTGGTGCAACGCTATAGTAGTTTTCTATAGACAATTCCAAGAAAACAATCAATTATTATATTTAAAAGAAACATTTCCTCGAGCACAGTCAATTCAACGCGTTCAGAAAAATCCCCGAACGCTAAAATTTAAAAATAGAAAAACACGTTGCCAAAGTTTCGCGCGTCACAATCGTAATTCATCCTCCGCCTAGACTTGTGCATACGAATAAGCTGTATGCAGATAGGTAATAGTATAAAACTCACGCGTTCGAGGAAAACGATGGAATCGGCACATCTGAGGAACTGAAGCTGATGAGTGACGAGGATGCGAGTCTTGCCGCGTAGGTAGCCGTTGACGCAACGGTCGAACAGGTGACGAGCGACTCGAGGATCTACCGCGCTCAGGGGATCGTCGAGTAGATAGAGATCGGCTTGTCGATAGACGGCACGGGCCAGATTGATTCTTGCACGTTGACCACCCGAGAGCGAGGCGCCACGTTCGCCTACCACGCTTAGGTCACCTTTGCCGAACTGCTCGAAGTCACGGTGCAGGGCGCATACCTCCGTTACCTGTCGATCACCAACCGGATGTATTTCGAGCTTTTTATAAGTATACGGCTTAGACGATTTTATTTTTCCTGTAAATATTTGGGGATGCTTTAAATGCACTGTTGTATCTTGTTGACCCTTTAGACTTCATTGCAACTTGATTACCTATCTCTCCAAATTTAAGAAAAATATATAGGTATTTTACCTCGGTATCAGAGAGTCAAAAGGATTTATTAATTATATTGCTGAATAATCAGGAAAATAAAATTTTCCGTTCAAAAACCGTCAATACATAGTTGCAAAAATTATTTTTATCGTAAATTTATAAAAGTATATCCTATGCGGCTACTGAAAATGACTAATACCGTAACTAAGCATTTCATCGGGATTCATTTGTTTGTGAACCCGTTCCAAGCAAGAAAATCCTTACATTGGAATCGCACCGCGAATATACACAGATTCTGTTCGTGCACATAATAACACAATAAAAAGCATAATAAAAAAATAAAGCGACAAGATTTTCTCGTTCTTATCATATGCAAATAGATCGAGGATCGAAGGATAGAGACATACAAGATTGCATAACTGCTAACGGCATTTATGTAAAAACTGTTCCATACAGCTAGTTATTTTTGTCAAAGATAAATAAGCATTGACTATCGACGATTTATAAATATTTACAAAACTAAGGTTCGTGGCACCGGCAATTATGATAACTGTGGTTTTTCTCTGACAGCACTGTATATATTGAAATATCATCTCAATTGAAAATTATTACTTTAGGTATATATAAGTATCAATCTTTGATCAGATTAGACATCTAAATAGAATGGGTACACAGTTAATGTACTATCTTTCATGCGTTAAGTTTTTGGAGATAATTATAATTGCACAGGCACACTACTACATCTAATATATTAACGAGGTAGTCAAAGAAGATTTTGTCCTTCGGATCGCATGGGAATATATTGCAATGGAGTCTCTTTAAATCATCACCTCTATCAGTGCTCAACTGGTAAAAAAAATGATCGATGTATCGGGTAATCGGTCGGTTGGCTTCGCAAAAAAATCTCTCACCTCGTTGTATCTCTGAGGGTCGTAAGGCTGTCCAAACAGAATGTTTTCCCTAACCGTGCCGGAGAATAGCCAAGCCTCCTGACTGGCATACGAGATTCTCACGTTGGGATTGTCCATGTGGAAGCCGCAGAGCTGCATCTCGTCCGTGATCGCCTCGTCGGTACGTTGGCGCAACGTCACTGTACCGGCGCCCAACGGCAATTCGCGTAGCAACAGATTCAGGATGGCTGACTTGCCGGAACCGACGTTACCCGCCAACGCGCACAGACTACCGGCTTCGATCTTGAATGTCAGCTCGTTTAGGGTCGGTGGCAGCTGGCCGCTTATCCAATTCGCCGATACTCGGTGGAAGCTTATCTGAAGCGCAGATTTATTTGGGGTTATGTATATTGCACAAAAATTGCAGAAAAAGAAAATAGAAAAATTAGTTTCGGATACTAAAATATTGAAGTAGTCTACAAGAAATTTTTGGGCGCCATAAAAGATTGTTTTGGATCCACTGTAATGTTTTGATTCAAGTGTGATTTTATGAATATTTCTTATATAGATAAAAAAAAATATTACTTTAAAAGCTCATAAAACAACTTTTATTATTTTTTTTATAAATTGTATCCTAAAATTATGTTAATAAAGAGTCGAGTTCTATGACAAACTTCTTAACTGTACAGTTTTAAAGTAAGCAATTTATATATATATATCGCAGACTCACCTCGACTGGTGTTCCAGGATTGGATTCATCTATACTCGCGATCTCCTTCGTGATCTCTTCGGTGTCCGTCACGTAACCGGCGTTGCTTATTCCGTTCATCGACAGCTTGTCGGGTAGCTTGTTCTGCTCGTCTTTGGAGGTGCTGATTTCGTCTAGAAGTAGAAATTCCTGGGAATGAAAACAAACACAGTGGTGCCATTCATGCATTAGTGTATTTTGTGAGGGTCGTCGATGAAATTCGGTTTTCTCCTATTATACATATATAAGAATCGCGCTAGAACTTTAAATTATCGTTTTGGCCCTATCCCACTTTCGCACATTTCGAATCGGTAAGAATTTCCGTCATTTCACACAGAGATATTTTTCTTTACTGGAATTTCAAGCTCGAAACCATGTTGCAATTGAACAATAACAAAAGAAAAAGCTAATCAATAATTAACAGTTAGAATTCCGCTGGTGCGTAACTAGAATTTCGAAAAGAATCGATTTCATTATGCTAAAATTGCGCGGTAAGCCGATAAATAAGCATCAGTTCGCTATATATAATTTCTCTTGAATTCGAAAAGGTGAGTCAACGATTATTACTCCTGCAAATTGAATAATAATTCATTACGTATAGAGGAATTTCTCATTGCTATTGCACGCGCACACAACGCGCGTGATTTTTAATCATTTTCACCGATACAAGATGATTCATAAACTCTCTTACCGAGCGCAATCATTAAAAAATCCGTTAGAATCACGCGGAAGCCAGTCTAAAGAATAGAATAGAAAAGGAAGAGAGAGGAATGCGATGTGTACCTCGATGCGTTTGATGGATACGGATGCCTCGCCCGTAGCTATGAGTCCGCTCGGCATCATGTAGATGATCGACAGCTGCAGTATGTTGAAGTAGGTGGCGAGTACGAAGGATATCTCGGCTGTTAGACGATGGCCCGTGAAGACGAACAGTATGAGGGTCGCAAATAGGGTCGTCCGCTCCGTGTACACCATAGAACTGAAGAAGATGCTGCGCACGTGCGACGTCTGGGTTATTTTTCGCATCTCCGCTATGCGCGTGTTGTTCACTATCTTCTCGAATGGCTTCTCCCAGGCGTACATCTTCACTACCTATGCCACATCGCACACACACACAGACATAATTGAATTTAATTGCGCGCGCTCGCAACGAGCTCGATGCACATTACGTTTATGAAAGAGATAGTATACGTAAGTAATATCTTACCTGTATGCCCGAGACGAGTTCGCTCATCAATTGGACCCTTTTGTCCGTAAGCACGGCTATTTTGGATCGGAGTATTTTACTCGTCCAGATGACGAATGACTGCAGGGGAATAGCTATGATCATCAGGATCGCTATGCCGACCAGTAGAATTGCCCCTATGCTGTCCCACATCACGTACACTATCAATATAATCTGCACAAGCAAACGGAAAGCTTTTTCTTATACAGTACAGACTACTATTATACCACGAGACTGATGAAACTTATAATGTGTACTGCAAGTGAAAATTTTAGTATAGACCCGCGTGCAGTAACAAAGTATGCTGCGCATATAGATAAGTTTGTAAATATGTATTTAACCTAATAATAATACATTGCGCAAAGGTTAAACACGGCGATTGTTCAAATGTGTATATATATATATATATATGTTATGATGGGTTCATTACTTGGATGGGCGTGATCCAGACGAAATTGAGAAACTGGAAGAAGAGGTCGAAGCGACTGACGTCGTTGCTCATTAGATTGACGACTTGACCGGCTGCCGTCTTGTCCAATACCGATTTATTCAGGCGCAGGGTCTGGAGTGCAAAATGTGCATAGTAATGAGTATACATGACAATATATATCTGATTATGTGCGCATGACTGCATCTTGTGTCTAAGCTGTGATGTAGAACGCACTATATATATCAAGTATATCGAGAGGATTATCTCAGGAAAATTACGGTGGAATCGACAGGTATAATTGCTGTACAACGGGAAGTATATAGGATAGATCATTTATTAGAGCCATATCATAAATTGTGCACAGTTATGGTATTGTATAATATTTCGCTATGTGCATTGTCCCATATTCTCCGTTAACTCCACGATAATCTTCGCCGCGATAATTTTACACGGGATTCAATTTGCAAATCCACTTTGCATCCATTACTTTGTATATACATATATCCTTTTTTTAAAAGTATGAATTTTATCGCAAATCGGACCATAATAAACGAGTAAATCGGTTGTGAAATGACTGTAAGAATATTAAGTGCGATCGCTGCTATAGTAATAGAAGTGCACCACCGCGCTCTATACATCATCCGATTGACAGACTATTTGTATATTTTAAACAATTACTTTTTACAACTGCATAACCCGATACGCAATATATTTCTACATGTCTCTTTCTCTATTATTGGCCTATTCGCGAAACGCACCGCTGATTATGAATTCTTCACATTATTCATGTATGCTTTATCGCTGAGCATTGAGCGAGTCAGAAGGCTGCATTTAAAACAGAAGATAATTGTTAAAAATGTTGTAATATCTCTTGAACTACTTTTATAATTTAAAAGAAAAATCCTTATTTTTTTTTGCTTTTCGAAACGAAGTGTAAAAAATTGTTTTTCAATGCGCGCACAGTTTGAATAAGGAAAAATCGAGAATTTATTTCTGGATATGCAGATGCAGTTTTAGATTTATTAATGAAAACTACGTTACTCGATTGTCGACAGAAAGAGAAACGCGATCTTTCAATGACATTTCTAAATTGAAATTTGTTTTAGTAGGCGCATTGTGGTTTGAACGCTGCGAAATTCACATATGCATATTACGAATTATAAAAGGTGTGACTCCGTAAAAAAACTAATTTTTTAATGGTATCCTTACCATAAAAACAGCTAATTATATACGAATCGTCTATAATTATATAACTAAATGTATGCCGGGAGTAGGAATTTTTCCGGTCCGCTTGAACTACGATCACACATTATTCCACATTAATTTAAAAAATATGTAAATATTTGTGTACTATTTACATAAAAGGTACCATAAACATAAATTCTCATTAAATGACAGCCTAATGTTCGTGTCTTGTTTAATTCGTATCAATGTACTAAATGACATATACATATACATGTAACCGAACATGTGTCAAAGCTTATCAGATGGAATACTTAAAATCTTTAATTCGTCCTAAATCATTCGCCATGAATATTTATCAATTTATAATTTATCTTAACAAATCTTCAGTTTATCGTGGTAAATATCTATGTATAAATAAAAATATTACAATACTGAAGCTGTTACATACGTTTAAAACAATATTTCTTTATTGAATATAATTTTTATAATTTATTAGTCAAAGTCCAATATGCGATACAATCAGTGGATATTTTCTTTCGCAAGCCGAAAGAACACACTAAATTCGAAAGTTTATTCATGATTTTTTTGTTTTTAAAAAAGTGCAAATCATTTATCGCGTTGCAATAAGAAGTAATCCTTCACGGATTATTGAAAATAAAAGAGGAATATTAGATTTAAAGCAAGTTAATTTGACCTTCGCGTCAACTGATCAAATGCGTTTTGAGCACCATGTCAATTTCGCCTCCGAGGGAAGTGAATGATATATAGGTAAATGTATTCTTATTGATTACTCTTTTTGACTACAGTGACATCATCGCTTCATAAATCAATGCTTCTTTTTTGTTGCCTCCACACACAAAACGAGCCACGCTACACCTTTTCGGAGCCACACTATAATATTTGGGATCGCGCGTCGAAAGAAAGACCGGTCCTTAGACTCCTTTCAAGGCCATCGATTTCAATGCCATTAACGTTTTGTAGATCATTTCTTTTTTTTTCTGTTTCATTATAAGGAACCCGTCCGATGAAGT
The DNA here is from genome assembly GCA_900490015.1 of Megastigmus stigmatizans. NCBI lineage: Eukaryota > Metazoa > Arthropoda > Insecta > Hymenoptera > Megastigmidae > Megastigmus > Megastigmus stigmatizans. The sequence continues at coordinate 9,640 of UELV01003187.1, forward strand.
AATAATGTTCGATGTTATATAGTATTCGGTTTTAAATCGGTTGCAACACTGTGCCTTCGATTGGTTGATGATCTCCCAATAACTTACACCTCACTCCGGAATCTCTTAACTAACCCATGATAAATAAAATTACGTATATAGCATCTATAATAATGAATAATTTCTTCTACTTAGGATTTACAGATATTATGAGGATTCCGAGTAATTTAATTCTAATTCATGTAAATTGTCGGGGGGTAAGTACAAGTTTGTTTTGGTGTGTGTCATAAACTAATCGACCACCAACACCTGTTAGACCTTTGCAGTACTACGAAGGTTTGCGGTTCATGGCCGATTCATTTCGAAATCGCGCGAGACCACACTGATGACGCGAGTTTTTGTAGTACGCACAATATCTTATACCAGTACAGCTCTTTCGAGCACTCGAAGCGTCATGATTGTGACTTCTACTAAGTTAATGATTACCATCGATTAGCTTCAGCGCTTATAGTGCATGGAGTACCTTTACTTTCAAGGCCTTCGATTATCATATAGGAAGTTACAATCACAATTTCGAAGATACTTTACGAGCCCAGATACACCGCGGATTACGTAATAACTGCCAATAGTTCTTTTTGCATTCAAGGACAAATTTTTAAGTTTGAACCAACACTTTGTATTACTCTGCATAAACGAGATGCGCGTAAAACTAATAGATAATACTATTATAAGCCTTTAGACAATTTAATTCTATGCCGTAGGCCTGCAATTATGTGTTTCTCGTTAGTCGTAGAGGAAAGTGCAGTGAGAAGCTAATTCGAAGAACTGTGCTGTAAAATTGTAAAGCGAATGTACAAAATTTATAATGATGAAAGTTTTAGTAAATTCAAGGTTTGGGAAATGACAATATGTATTTCTTCTCTAAATATATACTTATTGTCAATTTTTTTTATACTTCCTGTTGCAAGAAACTTTGGGAATAAATTTTTTTCTACGCGAGAAAAAACTGAAGAAGATAAGGACTAATGCAAAAAATTTTATGAGAAAATAGTGCGGAATTGACAGTAAGGAGCCTTTTTCAAAGAAAAAAATGTTTTACAAAATAATCAGTTATTTAAAAAAATGCAATGATTATTGCATTCAATAATTAAAGATTAAATGTTCATACGATAAAATTTTATCATTTAACGTAATTATAGGTAGATGCAAAACAAGGTAACGTTTATCTAGGTATAATTGAAAAATTAGTTAATTATAATTTTTGCTAATAAAACAGTCACTAAGCCTTGGTATTTTTTATGACATAAAAGCTCAAGTCGATATAATTTTCTTATTTTGAATAACATTAGCTTATTTGTATAAATGAATATAATTTATCAACAATTTGAAGATAACAAAAAAAATTAAAAAGTTCAAAGATTATTGTAATAAAAAAGTTTTTCAATGCTTTACTTATCATATTTATCTGTGTTCCAAGTAAACTAATTTTTTGATAAATCGATGAGTTAAAATCGTTCGCTCGCTTTATTGTTTGAAAAAAACAAAAGATATTCTTCGACTGTACCTATATATTTCACTCTCAAAACAAGCTTGTAAATACTGCAGGTCGAGGGTGAAATATACTGTAACATGTAATTAAATATACAGTATTATGCTAAAGTATTAATCTGTTTAGAAAATCTATTGAAAATTGCATAAAGAGTCTGATAGACTCAAGGTCCAACTATAAAACTAATCGAAACTATTTCGCTTGTAAGCATAAAATGTAAATATATTTATATACGAAAATAGGAAAGAAGGTCGGAAGTTTACGAAACAAATTTATGTCCGGAGTATATTTGCATGATCATTTGAAATTTTCCTCCATGTTATTTCTTCATGGTTTTTTTTTCGAATAAATATATATATAGGTCTATTCAACAATGCATTTATGCATCAATCTCATCGTGCTCCACACGTGTGTAAAAGATTAATTATTATCCTTGCAGAATTATAAGTATAAAAATTGTCGTATTCTGAATCCTCAAAACAAAAAAAATCTCGATACAAAAGGAAGTGGGTGCCTTCGTTGGTTGATAATGTTATAATTATCATTAGAGAAAAAGGCTTTTATGATTCAAGGTAAATCAGTAGAAAATTCAGCTAAAAATATTAATTCATTTTATAAGTTACAGGAGGAGGATTGAGACGTGATCCAAAACATAGCGTTTAAGATTAACCATGTTCCACTGCACAAGCTATGATAAAGTTAAACTGATAACTAAAAAGTGATCGACGAATGAAAGAAAAATACTATAAATAATAAAAGAAGAATAATATAAAAAAAGGAGCTCACCTTTCTATAAATGAGAGTGCAGCAGGCTACACGAGCTCGCATGCCCATGAGCCAGGAATACCTGAATCCATGATGCAGCAGTCCAACGCTCGCCAGTTTGGTAAGTATCATGAATGTGACGTTGATGAGGGCCTGATTGCGCTGCTCTATCGTTACGTTCTGATCTACCCTGAAGTAATTGATGACCCAGCCCTGAAATATCGGCTGGGCCACCACGAATACCAAAAAGTTCACCACCATGAGCAGCGATAGAAAGAGGTTCTGCCAGAAGAACATGCGTATCAATGCCTTCGTCAGACTTGGCTTGGCGTGCTTCGACAGGATCTTCTTGCCCTCGCTGTTCAGCGCGTACTCCAGCTTACGTCGCTTTTCCAGCTCGTCCTTCCATTCTCTGAAAAGGTGCAGTTTCATTTTAGGATTAGATCATATTGCATTGTGTCTTTAGTCGCATTATAAGTATTTTTATAGTTCAGTTCAAGTTCTCTCTCCAATAATTTTTCATACCTATTATTATTTTAAATATCAATCAATTGCACTTTGTGAATTTAGCAATTAGTTGTGTACAATAATGATTTAGGTATGCACTGTACAGGAAGAGAGCAAAAAAAAATTGAAAAAGAAAAAATATTCATCCCTGCGCGACTATATTTATATAGCATGTTATTAAACGAGACCTAATAGTCTTTTTTAGACGGTATATTCATTATAAATGCAGGTAGTTTCTATTTATATTTTAAACATTATGCGAAATACTTTTATAACAAAGTCTGTCTGGGCATGTGAATTTTTGGTGGTTTTTCTTACCGATGCATAATATTTATTTTGAAAAAAACATCATTATTTGTCTCACAACATACTCGACAGCGGATTCTCAAATTGACCAACCGGCAAAATTGATTTTTTGCGCTAGCTCGAAGGAATACATCATTTCTCGAACAAAAAACGTGCAACGGATGGCCAAGAGAAACCTGCCTAGTAATTTAGAATGTATTATATATACATAGAAACTCTCGGGTCTGAGCCCTAATCAATGACGATCGGGTTTGGCTACATGCTATTGTGTCTGCGCTAGTCAGCCGCGCATAAGCGATATCGAGCAGTTTCGAGAACTTAGAAAGGGAAAGGGCCTTGGAATATAGATCCCGTTAGCTCATCCCGCCCATAGTTGGTTACAATCGAAATTATTCAAGGCGTGAGAATACATGGGAGGACATCTCGCATGTGCACTTGTACTCAGAACTTAGGTCGAATGTTGTAAATAAATCTTGCGAGATTATGCTTTCATCCAGAGATATTGTAAACGGGTAACCGTGTGCTTTACTACTTGCAATTCTTAGTGGTTAGGTGAGTTTAATTATAGATTGAGACGAGACAATCGATTTTCTTTTTTAAATTTACTCACATTCAGGTAAGCTAACGTATAATCAACATTTATCTGCACTGAAATGTTGATTAGAAATTATAGGGAATCTATAGAAAAGAACGAGATGAGAATTATAATGTATGGCCATGAAAATATTTGTGCGAATAAGTGAGGAAAAAGCAGCTTGTATTAATTTAAAGAGTGTAATTTAAGATAATTTTCGAGTTGACTGAATAATTTGGTTTGATTAATTGACTTTTCCAATAATCACTGTGACAATAGATTGTCAAATTTCAATGTAAGCATTTTATTGCATTAATATCATAACCGGAACGTCTCGGACACGGGTTTGCCGCCCTTTTCAAGGTCTACAGCTTTATTGAAATAGAAGTAGACCTTGAGAAAGGCAGCAAACTCGTCTCGCCGCGGAGCGTCGGCACGAACGATAGACTTAGCCTTTGTGTACCATTACGAGAAATCTTGCACGCCAAGTACAAAACAATAGATTTTCATCACACATTTGTTATTAAATGTGAACATAACAAACAGAAAACTTAGTCGATGAAGTGCAAATACACTTTTGCCACATTTAACACAAAGATTGCATTTTATTATTAGTAATCATAGATTTAAGGTACAACGAAATTCATCATTAAAAACGATTTAAGCTATTTCTCTCCATTATGTACCAATTAGAATCATGTAGATGCAACAATTTATTATGTTGTATTCACAATATATGCGCATGCATTAATTCTCTCGTGTAGGTGTGTTATTTGGCGGTCGATGAAATTTAAGCGGTCGATCGAGCAATTTTTGCATGTAGAATGAAATAAAAGTCACTTAATCTCTTACTCGTGATATCCCGCATGCATATGCAATATACAGTTCCCAGTATTACGTGGGCAATATATGGTTCAGGATCTGTGACGGTATGTGGTCAATACTATGCTAATATGTGAACAATGCGATTTTTCATGAATCCACGCGCTATTTATTATCTTGTAACTTTCATCAGACTTGTCATTTTTATGCTCGAACTTATCGATGAAAATCTTGTTGTAGACAAACAAACTCTATAGCAATTGCTTAAGTATACAATTGGTGGGTTATAAACTTTTCATTTTTGTAAAATTGTAATATGTATAAGCTTGTAATAATTTTGTTGTATCAATAAAGTAGTACTCAAATTATATGCAAATATTATTAATTTAGTTAGGACAATAAATAAAAATAATGTTTGATAAAAAGCGATATCGTGAAACATTTCGAAAAATAATTTTTCTTTATAACCTTTGAGTTTAAAATTATTTAAGATCCATACCCTTTCCATTCACTGTTTCGCCTTTATTGTCTCGCAAAGCTATTAATACAATTTGGCTTAATAATTCACCTCCTGACTCATTTCGTTATTCACCGGATTATTCAGAAAAATCGGTAACTCTTTCTCCAAAACGTACGTAATAAAATTAAGCTGAATCTTCCTCCTTGCACGACAACAAACTGAATATGAAAAAGAAGGCTTTTACGCAGTATTGGCATCGACGTTAAAGCTTATATATACTTAAGCAAAACATTAGAAACGAGGAAATAAAATTCCGAATAGCATTTTGAGGCGCCGATTTGTTGACGTCTACAGAAAAATACCGTCACCGCTACGAAATCGGTTTTCCATCAATATCCTGGACGCACAGAGATAATCGGTTGATATTCGATAAACTGTTTTTAATAATAATACTTGACACAATTTTTCAAATCATCATTATTACATAGAACACATAGGAAACATTATCTCCCCAAAAGCCATGAACATTTTACAATCGTTGTAGGTATAATAAAAAATGATTATTCAGTTTATGTTGCCGATAACCTATTTCACGTATACTTAACTTTTCAGTGCGAACATATGCACGTATCGTAAATCCTGCCTTTTTACAATAGTCATTGCTGCCTATCACGAAGTCGTTAATTGGCAAGTATATCGATAAGCCGATCATGGGACTCGATAGTTTTAAAGGATGCATTGAATGTTGAGTAAAAGTACTTTAGAAAGGTACGAAAAGTTTGTTTCGTTGACTAGCCCCGTATACAGCGAAGAATAAAGGATAACAATGTGCGCACAGCCTTGATATAGACAAATAAAACATAATGAGGCGAAAATATACTATGTAACTATTAGTGCTAAGTATCTTACGGGTAAGTTTTGCTTTATACACCATAATTGTCCAGCCACATGTATAAGAAGCCACGTGTTTTACATTTGCACAAACATATATGTAGATCTAAATTGTTACAATCAATTCTTCTTATCAATGATGTATTATGACTCGGTTGCAAAAGCTTTATTTATCGTCTTTGATTTTGAAAATAATTTATGTACCGAATTGTGATTATAACTATTGAACGAAAGAAAGTTAATGCTTATAATAACGCGTTGTACGCCGGTGCAAATGATGAAATGTTAATTGGCTGCAATGTCCAAAATGAATTGATACTATAGTCGTAAAACTTGCATCACCAGACCAGAATATAAATGTTTATTTTTGTTTTTCCCTTCGAGTATATGCGTCACCTTATAACGATATCGATAACAATATATTTGTAAAGCTCTTATGCTTTGGTTGCTACATATTTAAATGCCTTTGTAAATGCATGCAAAAAAGTTTAAGGCGTCGATTCGCAAACTGCAAGTCGTCCAAGTCCAATAACAATGTAATCATGTATAGTATAGATTAATTTTCTTGTCTTACAGCGAGAGAGTGTTTTTAATGCCTGAAATGTTTATATGCCATTTCGGCAACTTGATCTTTCTAGATAATCGTAGCAATAAAATTGTTCATAATTACTTTTCGAGTCGGTTCCCAAGGTATTCTGATTCGTCGTTTGAGAGGGGATCGCATATATCCTCTAACGTTATGTCTCCTTTATTCGTTTTCCAAAAAATGTGCCTTGTGTACCTGAAACAATATGAAAAATTCATATATTATGGCTGACCATCTGTATAGATGTGAACAAAATTGTGTAGAAATGCAATAATTAATTCAAAACTTTTACTGTCAGTAAAATATGCCATGAGAATTATTAAGTTCCATTTAGTTTCTTGAAACAATTTACATGTGTTGTACACAATGTGAAGATACATTGCATGACTTAAATAAGGGCAGATAATAGTGAATTTAGATTTTAACTCTTCTAGTAAAATAAATCATTTTTATGAATTTCTCATTCTTATTTTAAGATTCAATTATATACATTTCTTTCGAATGCAAGTACAATAAATTATGTTTGATCTTTATTGTTATTTGCATACAATAAATCAATTAAACTGAGCATATTTAAACTTTACGTGCATTTCAATAAATATACACTTACTTTCTTGCTCTGTGTAAATTTGAATAGAAATGCATTATGTATCAAATGTTGATTTTCGGAAATTGTTACAATGTTCGAACACAGTTTTATTTTAACCCATTAACGACCAAGACCCCGAATTTTCAACAACTTTTTCAAGGCTTTTTTTCAACTAAAAAAAGGTTTGAAAAAATTTG